>CAXHKB010000007.1:212500-465888 GCA_964017025.1 Stenichneumon culpator | reverse complement strand
GGCACTGTTGAAAAAGGGAAAAACCTGGAACTGGACGGACGAACACGAAAGGGCATTCGAAAGAGTGAAGGAATTATTCTGCGAGTCGGTCGTCCTCGAACACCCCGGACGTGACAAAGCCGTACGTCCTCACAACGGACGCGAGCGATTACGCACTCGGGGCGACGCTCGCACAGACGGACGAAAACGGCGAGATCGGAGTCATCGCATTCGCGAGTCGAACGCTCAAGAGAGCCGAAGTAGGATACGTGACCACAGGAAAAGGAATTACTCGCGATCGTCTGGGCACTCCAGAAATTTCAGAGTTAACCTCAAGGGGGGCGAAGATAACAGTGATAACAGACCATAAAGCGTTGACGTTCCTCAAAAGCTGCCGGTTCGCGAGCGACAGATTGTTGAGATGGGCGCTGTTGCTGCAAGGATATGACCTGACCGTAGAACATCGACCGGGAAAAGCAAATCAGGTGGCAGACACACTCAGCCGATTAAGAGATCACGAGTACGAGCCCGGGGAAACGACGCCGGGAAAAATGATAATCGCGGCCCTCGCACGAAAAACCCTCGAAAGGAACTGTCAAGAAAGATGCGAACAATCGGCAAAATCCAGAGGAATCAAGGGAATTTGAAAGAAATTATCGCCAAATTAGAAGAAGAAACGGAGGATGCCTATACCAAGAAGAATTATCGACTCAGCGACGGCGTGCTACAGAAAGCAGCGAAAACGGGACGATGGAAAGTAGTGCTGCCAGAAGAGCTGCGAGAAACGTTAACAGAAGAATGCCATCTCATGTACGGACACATTGGGGCGAGCAAGGTATTCCACATGCTCAATGAAGATTTCACGTGCCCTCGGTTCGCGAAGAGTGTCAGGCATCAACTTGCAACATGCGACTCCTGTCAACGACGAAATGTGCGGTCCAGAAGAGTTACGCATGCATGCAGACGATCGTGCCGGAAGGACCGGGAGATCTAGTGTCGATCGATTTTTTTGGGCCCCTACCCCAGTCCACGGGAGGAGTGAGGCATATCCTGGTCACCCTGGACGCGTTTACTAAGTACGTGTCATGTACCCGATGCGAAAGGCGAACACGAAAACGGTGATCAACAAGCTGAGTACCGACTACATCCCAAGGCAAGGGAAGCCGAAGAGATTACAGTTCGACCACGGAACGCAATTCACGGCCAAAGCCTGGAAAAAATGGTTGGAAAAAGAAAACATACGGGGGAGTGTTTTCCTCGATCCGACACCCCCAGGGAAACATCGTCGAGCGAGTAAACCGGGAATTAGGACGATTCTTTCGAACGTTCCTAACCGAGAAGCACACGCATGGGCAAGGTGGGTGCCGATAATACAGGACTGTATCAACGACTCGCCACACGATACCACCGAGTACACCCCGACTGAGCTGCAGACGAAAAAACCGCCGCATCGCCCGTGGAAAAACTGGATCCCAGCGTTACGGGAGAAGTCCGCCGAGCTCGAGGACTACGCCAAGAAGATCGAAAAAACGCAGCTCCGCATACTACAAAAGGGCAGAAAAAGGGCGGAAAAACTCGACGACTGCCACGGACGAGTGGCGTACGAGGAAGGAGAGCTAGTGCTGGTCAAAGCACTGAATGTCTCCAGCAAGGACGATAAAGTCGCGGCAGAAGTTCATGCCGCTATACGAGGGCCATACAGGATCGAGCGCTGCGTCGGATTGGCCACGTATCAACTCGAGGATCCTGAAAACGAAGAAAAGCCGAGGGAAATTTCACGCGACTCTGCTAAAAAAATATAAGGCAAAAACGACCCGAAGAAGGCCGAAGGACGAGTCCGAGGAAGAGGCATGAAAAAAAAAATTATTAATTAGGAAGAAGAGTAGTAATAGGAGAAATAACAATAAGAAAAATAATAATAATAGAAATAGTAAGAAGAAAGGTAATAATAAAATAAGAAAAATAAAGCTAAGAAGAAGCAGTAAGAAAGACCATAACAAAAAAAAAAAAAAAAAAAAAAAAAAAATATATATATATATATATCTAAGCGTAAGAAAGATAATAATACGAAGAAGAAGAACCAGAAGAGGAAAGCTAATAATAAGAATAATAAAAAGAGAAACAAAAAGACAATCATAGGAATAATAATAAGCGTAGAAAACAAAAAAAAAAATAATCGGAAAAAAAATAATAATAATCATAGAAAAAAAAAAAATAATCATAAGAAAAAGAAAGATAAGAAGAAACATAAGGAAGGGAAAAGGAAAACAACCGCAAAAAGAACACGGACGAGCATGGCCGAGAGCGACCGCGACGGGAAGGCACCACACGCGCCGCCCGCCGCGGGAAGACTGCCGGAACGGCAAGCACGACTGTCGAAGAAAGACCCCCCCGAGAGACCGTCGATTCGCACGGACGAAGATCGGCACAAAGAGGACGAGCCGAGAACGGGACGCGGAGGCCGGGGGAGCGAGCCAGTGGGAGCCAGAGCAGCGCAGCAACACCCGAACAGAGGCGCTCGACGAGGATAGCGGCAGCATAGGCGGAACCTGGCCTCGCACCGCCGGGTACAGCGGCGAGCACGGCAAATATTCGGAGGTCCCTCCAGGCAGGCGCCGCTGAAGCGACGACAAGACCGCCCGGCGCCAAGACGGACACCCCACCACCATACGCGACCTGGGCTAATACGAAAGGCCGGCACGCGCGCAATATCGATGATCGATGCGACGGTCGATAATGGGGAAGATAACCGGAAAGATAACGCCGGCGGACCAATCACGGCCACCCAGAGCGAGCAACCCGCCAATAAAATAAAACAGGACGAGATTACAAGATCAAGGCCGCGGGAGAAGCCCAAAAGACACCTAAAAGATGATAAAGAAGCTAAAAAGGCCAAAGGGAGAGGGCAAGGAGGTTCCGTCACGCCGAAGAACAAAGAAAGCTCAGACAGCGAAGCGACAAGAGCACCCACGTGGCAGAAAAAAGTGAAGAATCAAAGAAAAGTAGTGAAAGCGTGAAAAAAAAAAAAAAAAAAAAAAAAGAAGAAAAAAAAAACAACGAAAAAAAAAAGGAGCCGGACGAATCAGAAAAAAAAAAAAAAAAACCCCTCAAATCGGAAGAAAAAGGAAAAGGAGATAAGGACGAAACGAAGAATGGCTACGTTCCGAAATTACCCGGCCAGGTACCTCGAGGGAACCTATCAAAACGTCACCGTCGTCGCCGCAGCAACACCCTCACGGTTCTACGTCCAGCTACCAGACCCCCATGGGACCAGGGCGAGAATGCTGCACGCATTTGCCACCATCACCCGACAACACCATGAGGTGTACCCGGTGACGGCGGACGAGATCTTCCCCGCCGCACCCGTCCTCATTGCGCACGACGGGCATTTTTATCGGGCGATCGTCACCAGGGACACCGACGAGGAAGGAGACACCTGGATATGGCTGGGCGACTGGGCCCTCGCGATGCCAGCCAGACGGGAGGAGATGTTTACTGTCCCGCAGGAGCAACTACACCTCCCGTTCCAGGCGGTCGCGTGCGGCCTGGACGGACTGAGGCCCAGCCAGGGCGCCGAGTGGAGTCCCACAGCGATTGAGACTTTCCAAGAGGCCACCATCGACCGGACATGGACGCTGACCGTCCAGAACGCGGATACGGGTACCGATGCGGTATGGGTGGAAATCAGGGACGCGGAGGAAGCTGGCCCGAGCCCCCGGGACCGACTCCTCGCCATGGACGAGGGCCGAGGAGGGGAAAACCCCGGACATTTTGAATGGGAGATGGACGGAGGAAGATGGGCCGCACCAAATCCCCACCCTGGGTGGGACGAGGACGACGAGGAAGCGAACTGGACCGAAACGGACTCCGGGATCGAAGACCCGAGTCCAAGCGAGGACAGCGGGGACGAAGAGGAAGAAGATCCCGAGTTGTAACAGAAAAAGTAAAATAAATATAGAAAAAAAAAAAAACAACAACAACTTATAAATGCCCTCACCCGAAAAAAAAAAAAAAAAAAAAAAAAAAAAAAAAAAAAAAAAAAACCGGAGGAACGACTGGTGACGGGACGAGGCCCGCCACCAGTAGTTCGGGGGAGAATGAAACGTCTCCCCCCCCCCCCCCCCCCCCGTCTAACCCCGCGCACGCCGCCGAGGCGAGGCAGCCGGTAAGATGAAGCGCACGACGCCGCCGAGGCACGCAAAGAGGCCAAGTGGCGCCATCGGACGGGATCCAGGCCGACCCAATCGATACCGAAGCCACGCACACCAAGAGAACACAAGCACACTCCGCAAGCGCCACACCGCGCCGCGGAAAGGAAACAAGAGGCCATATCGATCAAGGCCAACCGGGGTGAGAAAGCGAGGGAAAAAGGGAACAGATGATTGGACAAAAATGACGCCACCGCTACCAAGAAAGGCATCCGATTAGAGATAAGCCGAGAAGGGCAATGACGTCACTGGAGAACCCACCGGTAATTGGAGAACAAGGGAGAAGAACCTTGAAGGACCAATAGGAAAATTAAACACCAAGAACGAATTACGCGTGCGCGAGTCCGCCAAAAATATGCAATTTTCGCGAGTGGGAGGCAAAAATTAGCATATAAAAAGGCACGAAATCGACCGGAAATCAGTTAATCATCTCACCGGGTCTACACCAGCTCTCCAAGGACTTATAGTGAAAAGTGAAAAGTGTACAGTAAAAGTGAGTAAAAGGGAATAAAAGTGACTAAAGTGAAACAGTGCCAAAAAGAACTTATAAATTTTGTGCTACGGTGGACTTATAAAATTCTGTGCCGAATTGGACTTATAGAATTCGTGCAGAAATCGGACTTATAAAAATGTTGCGTCACGCTGGACTTATAAAATTCTGTGCCGAATTGAACTTATAACATTCGTGCAGAAATTGGACTTATAAAAATTTGCGTCACGCCGGACTTATAAATTTCTGGGCAGTCTCGGACTTATAAACTTCCGTGCAGATTCGGACTTATAAATTTCGGTGCGGAAAACTTCTGTGCCGGGTGAACTTACGAAATTCGTGCCGAAAAGGAACTTATAGATTTCGTGCAAATTTCGAACTCAGAAAAAGTGTGAAACGCGGGACGTATAAAAAGTCATCACGCTGGACTGGTAATGGTCGCGTCGAGGACTCATAAAAAATTGTGAAACTGATCCGGAAAAATTCGTAACACGTCGAATCGCGTGCCAAATCCGAAGTTAAACATTTGTGCAACGTTTGGCGCGAAGCGGTAAATTGACCAAAGTGACCGGTCAGAAAAGCCGAAGTAACGGGTGAGCAAAATTTACAACGCCGAGGACCCGAAAAAACCACCCACAGGGTTTCATTCACGTCTCCTGCATTTACCTATGTCGCCAAATCCAGGTAAAATCGGCTAGTGAATAAATAAACACCAATTGCAAGTCGCGAGGTGAGCGAGCTGTCACTGCCGACGCGGCCCCGTGACGTCACCGCGCAGCCAGCCGCAAGCGGCGGCCATCTTGGGAACACGAGCTATCGAGCCTCCGACCCGAGATCATAGGGCGTTCGCAGGTGGCGACGGTAATATAACCGGAAAACGGTCAACGCGCGATAATAATGCAGATCGATAATACACTCAACCTCAAGCAATAAAAGCGCAAATAAAAGGGGAAACACGATAAGAACATAAGAATAAGCATCTTGTCCATAAAATTAGGTAACAAGTAAGAAATTATTGCACAAAGAATAAATAAAAAGAAGCAATTTAAGAGAGGGAAAGAGTTGTAAATACTTGAAAATTTATCCGGTTACAAATAAAATCATTATTTCCACATAACCACCGGCTCTGATACGCCAACCCATAATTCCTGGACACTCGAGCACACGAATCCCTCCGTTTGAGCGCCCATTCCTCTACAGGAGGTGCACGAATTCGGAGAAATTATTGTAAGGAAGCTTGCTCCTGTTACATTTGGCGCCCAACGTGGGGCTCGAGAAAAAAGGAATTGGCCGCGTCAGAGCGGAAATATTAAACGACAAGATGCCTGAAACATCCCTCGCCCAGGAGCGGCGGGAGCTGGAACTGATGGAGAGCGAAGAACAGGCCCACCGAGCCGAGCGAGAGCGCCGGGACCGGCTAAGGGCACAACACGCCCTCGAGGACGCACAGAGAAGAACCCCGGAGGAGGTCACGCTGGACGAGGGAAATTATAGAGAGGCGGAAGAATCGGGGGAGGGAAGCATCATAGATGCGAACCTCCCGAACCTTACCCTCGCCTGGGAGTCGACCACGGCGGATGGGATGATCGGCCGAGGGGGAATTAGGAGGCAAGGGGAGATGAACCGACTGTCGATCGTTCCGCCAGCGCACCCCGAGGACTCGACAGCAGAGAGAAATGGGGAGGAACAACCCCGGCGGCAACAAAAGACCATCGAGATCGGAGATGACAGCAACCGAGCCATTCTGATGACCCTTATGCAGATGAAGGCGGAGCATCAGCAACGTTTCGATAGCCTCGAGAGGACGCAGGAGAAGCTATCAGCCGCGTGCGCCGCGAAGACCCGGGAAATCCAGGGTCAAATGCTGACGGCGTTATCGCGAGCGGTGACCGAGAGTGAGGCCGAGACCGATCGGAAAATCGCGACGGTGCGTAAGAGCATCAGAGATGAGCAAGGTGCGATCAATACACACACGCGTGAACGATTGGCAGCACAGGACGTGACGGTGGGAGAACTGATTGACCGCGTAGAGGGCGTCACGGAAACCTCCAGGAGGGCGTTACAAGCAGCAGAAGCCAACGCGAAGAAAATCCGCGAATATGCCGCACAGGCGAGAAACGCGGTGTCGCAGACGATATTGGGTACGACAATGTATGGAAGCCTGAATGCGAGTAAGGCGTACGTCGCGTCAAGAAAACCACCCACATTCCGAGGCGACGGTGTCGAAAGGCCGATGCGCTATTTGAACACCCTGAAAGATCATTTCAACGCCATCGAACCTGAAGGCCTGGAGTTCCGGTGCATAATGGGCGATGCGATGGTCGGGAAGGCACTGACTGGTGGCTGCTGGTCGCACCCGAGATTTCAAACATCCAGCAATTCGAAGAGGCGTTCCGAGCGAGGTACTGGGGCCGAGACATGCAAGACAAGGTCAAACGACACTTGGAATTCGGCCACGTACTTCATCGAAGGACAGAGCCTCACGAAAGCTGAGTACGCAACGCGAGTGATCGGAAACGTCCGCGATCTAAGTGAACCGATCGGCGACCCGGAGACGATCCGTCGGCTCGCGAAACATTTCGACGAGAACCTCCGAACGGCGATTCTCGTACGAAACATTGGCAGGGTAAGCGAACTAATCGAGCTGCTGGAGAGCAGCGACCTCGGTGGCACGGTAAATGCCCCGGAACGACGGCGAGAGATCATATGGCCGAGGGAATAACGGGAATCGGGGAAACGGTCGGGGAAATGGGGGAGGGCCACGCAGTTGGCAGCAAAATGGCCCTCAGCAGTCCCCGGCCCCACCATACGGCCGACCGCTGCCGCAGCAGCAACAGGCAATTACTGGCAGGGGCCACCAGGGGCGGCGCTAACTCCGAATTTCTCCATGCCACCGCCATTCTTTCCCGTGACACCGCCTGCGACACCAGCGCCGGCGACGCAGCAGGTGCCAGGAGCGATGGCGGGCTCGCAAGGCGTGAGCCAGGGAAACGCGTAAACGTTGCGTCCGCAAGGTACGAAGAAACGCCACGAGACGCAACGGCGGCGAACTCGAAGAAAGAAGAGAAGAAACGACGAGAAAGGAGAGAGAGGCAAGAAAGGAAGAAAAAGGAGGAGAGACAGAAAGAGAAGAAGAAAGAAAGAAACAGGAGGAGAGACAGAAAAAAGAGAGGAAAAGAAGGAACAGGAGGAGAAGAGAAGAGACGAAGAACAAAGAAAAACCGAAAACCAAGAATGAGGGAAGAGAGAGAGAGACAAGAAACGGAACGGAAGAAGCGAAGGGACGCCGTGTTGGAGAGTCAGGCGAGAGAAGAGAGAAAGAGAGAGAGAGGCGGCAAGGAACTCGGGGGAAGAAGCGGCCAAAGTCGAAAAGAAGCCGACAACCTCCCAGTCGGCCGAGCCGTTGGAAGAACGGAAAGGGTTAGCAAGGAATGGGGGAGGGACGAATCCGAGGAAGGAAACGGAGAGGAGGAAGGGGACCAGGAGAAGGTCGGGCCCAAGGAGGGCGGAGGGAAGGATCGTCAACCCCATCTCGAACCTGGACCGGTTTCGATGGCCAACGACGGCCGGAAATAAGGAAGTCAGCACTTTTGGACAAAGAGCAATCCCGAAAACAACCGAGAAAAGCGTTCGACAAATTTTCGAGAGTCCACAGGATTATCTCCTCGACATGGAAAATCCCGGAGGTAGCGTCGCTTACGACGAAGCGCGACCCATGTGCCCTGAGGTGCCGATCGGCCTCGAGGGAACAGTAGCGAGTGCATTAGTCGACAGCGGCAGCGAGGTTTCCTGTATCTCGGAGGATTTCCACTTGCAAAATCGGGAGGCGTTTAAAAATTGTCCGACCTTGCCGGTAACATCGCTGAACGTGGTGGGAGCATTCGGAGGAAGTTCGGGTAGAGTGAGACAACAAATGATGATAAGAGCGAACGTGTACGGTTCCGAAGGAGAAATCAACCTGTTAGTGATACCGAGGTTGCAAAAATCGGTGCTTCTCGGTATCGACGCGATGGATAAGCTCGAGGTTTTCGTCGACACGCACGAAAAGGTCATCCGGGTGCGAGATAAAATTGTGGGACGGCTGGAGAAAGGGTATTGGCAGATGGAGGAGTGCCACAAGGAAGGAAAGGAAGGACGAAAGAAAATGGGGGAGAGCCGAGCGATCCTCGCACGAGTCGAGGGGGCTGACGAGGACGGAGACCTGGACGACGCCGAGACGAAACGCGTAATGAGTGGGGAACTCCGAGATCCGGCCGACGAGTGTCTGAGAGAAGCGGAGGTCGATGAGAAGCTTCGGGAATGCACGGACGTGGGGATCGAAGTGCAGCAGGCTTTCAAAGCTCTCATTTTCGAATACAGGGACGTATTCCGTAAGCGACCAGGGCGGATGCAGGCTTACGAACATCGACTTGTACTGAAGGACGAAAAACCGTTCGTCGCGCGGTCGTATCCGGTCCCCATGGCTTATCGGGGAAAAGTAACGGACGAGATACACAAAATGCTCGCCCAAGGCATTATCCAGCGGTCGACGAGCACGTACATAAACCCTGTAGTAACCGTGATTAAGCCTAACGGGGAGGTTCGGTTGTGCCTCGATGCGAGACAACTGAACGAGCATCTCGAAGAAGATTACGACTCCTCGTTACCGACAGAGGAGATTTTTCAAAAATGTGGGGGTGCAAAGATCATGTCGACACTAGATTTGACCAGCAGTTTCTGGCAAATTCCGCTGCATCCGGACTCGAGAAAATACACTGCGTTCCGACACGAAAACAAATGTTACGAATTCACGGTAACCCCGTTCGGATTAAAAACGAGCACGGCTGCTCTAGTTCGGGGATTAGACATCGTCCTGCGAAATACGGGGGATTTCATCATCAATTTTGTAGACGACCTCCTGTGTGTCTCCGCAGACACGAGTCAACATTTGCAACATCTCCGGCAGTTATTTTCAAAGATTCGAGAGCATGGCATGACGCTGAAAATGGAGAAATCCCATTTTTTCCGAAACGAGGTGAAATTCCTCGGGCACATCGTGACGACGAAGGGCATCCAACCACAACCCGACAAGATTAAGTCCATCAAGGAATTCCCAAGACCACGCAACATAAAGCAGTTAAGGGGGTTCCTCGGTTTGGTGAATTTCTATACGAAATTTACCAGCCGACACGCCGAGGAAACGGTGCCCCTACTGGCACTGTTGAAAAAGGGAAAAACCTGGAACTGGACGGACGAACACGAAAGGGCATTCGAAAGAGTGAAGGAATTATTCTGCGAGTCGGTCGTCCTCGAACACCCCGACGTGACAAAGCCGTACGTCCTCACAACGGACGCGAGCGATTACGCACTCGGGGCGACGCTCGCACAGACGGACGAAAACGGCGAGATCGGAGTCATCGCATTCGCGAGTCGAACGCTCAAGGGAGCCGAAGTAGGATACGTGACCACAGAAAAGGAATTACTCGCGATCGTCTGGGCACTCCAGAAATTTCAGAGTTACCTCAAGGGGGCGAAGATAACAGTGATAACAGACCATAAAGCGTTGACGTTCCCTCAAAAGCTGCCGGTTCGCGAGCGACAGATTGTTGAGATGGGCGCTGTTGCTGCAAGGATATGACCTGACCGTAGAACATCGACCGGGAAAAGCAAATCAGGTGGCAGACACACTCAGCCGATTAAGAGATCACGAGTACGAGCCCGGGGAAACGACGCCGGGAAAAATGATAATCGCGGCCCTCGCACGAAAACCCTCGAAGGAACTGTCAAGAAAGATGCGAACAATCGGCAAAATCCAGAGGAATCAAGGGAATTTGAAAGAAATTATCGCCAAATTAGAAGAAGAAACGGAGGATGCCTATACCAAGAAGAATTATCGACTCAGCGACGGCGTGCTACAGAAAGCAGCGAAAACGGGACGATGGAAAGTAGTGCTGCCAGAAGAGCTGCGAGAAACGTTAACAGAAGAATGCCATCTCATGTACGGACACATTGGGGCGAGCAAGGTATTCCACATGCTCAATGAAGATTTCACGTGCCCTCGGTTCGCGAAGAGTGTCAGGCATCAACTTGCAACATGCGACTCCTGTCAACGGACGAAATGTGCGGTCCAGAAGAGTTACGCATGCATGCAGACGATCGTGCCGGAAGGACCGGGAGATCTAGTGTCGATCGATTTTTTTGGGCCCCTACCCCAGTCCACGGGAGGAGTGAGGCATATCCTGGTCACCCTGGACGCGTTTACTAAGTACGTGGTCATGTACCCGATGCGAAAGGCGAACACGAAAACGGTGATCAACAAGCTGAGTACCGACTACATCCCAAGGCAAGGGAAGCCGAAGAGATTACAGTTCGACCACGGAACGCAATTCACGGCCAAAGCCTGGAAAAAATGGTTGGAAAAAGAAAACATACGGGGAGTGTTTTCCTCGATCCGACACCCCCAGGGAAACATCGTCGAGCGAGTAAACCGGGAATTAGGACGATTCTTTCGAACGTTCCTAACCGAGAAGCACACGGCATGGGCAAGGTGGGTGCCGATAATACAGGACTGTATCAACGACTCGCCACACGATACCACCGAGTACACCCCGACTGAGCTGCAGACGAAAAAACCGCCGCATCGCCCGTGGAAAAACTGGATCCCAGCGTTACGGGAGAAGTCCGCCGAGCTCGAGGACTACGCCAAGAAGATCGAAAAAACGCAGCTCCGCATACTACAAAAGGGCAGAAAAAGGGCGGAAAAACTCGACGACTGCCACGGACGAGTGGCGTACGAGGAAGGAGAGCTAGTGCTGGTCAAAGCACTGAATGTCTCCAGCAAGGACGATAAAGTCGCGGCAAAGTTCATGCCGCTATACGAAGGGCCATACAGGATCGAGCGCTGCGTCGGATTGGCCACGTATCAACTCGAGGATCCTGAAACGAAGAAAAGCCGAGGGAAATTTCACGCGACTCTGCTAAAAAAATATAAGGCAAAAAACGACCCGAAGAAGGCCGAAGACGAGTCCGAGGAAGAGGCATGAAAAAAAAAATTATTAATTAGGAAGAAGAGTAGTAATAGGAGAAATAACAATAAGAAAAATAATAATAATAGAAATAGTAAGAAGAAAGGTAATAATAAAATAAGAAAAATAAAGCTAAGAAGAAGCAGTAAGAAAGACCATAACAAAAAAAAAAAAAAAAAAAAAAAAAAAAATATATATATATATATCTAAGCGTAAGAAAGATAATAATACGAAGAAGAAGAACCAGAAGAGGAAAGCTAATAATAAGAATAATAAAAAGAGAAACAAAAAGACAATCATAGGAATAATAATAAGCGTAGAAAACAAAAAAAAAAATAATCGGAAAAAAAATAATAATAATCATAGAAAAAAAAAAAATAATCATAAGAAAAAGAAAGATAAGAAGAAACATAAGGAAGGGAAAAGGAAAACAACCGCAAAAAGAACACGGACGAGCATGGCCGAGAGCGACCGCGACGGGAAGGCACCACACGCGCCGCCCGCCGCGGGAAGACTGCCGGAACGGCAAGCACGACTGTCGAAGAAAGACCCCCCCGAGAGACCGTCGATTCGCACGGACGAAGATCGGCACAAAGAGGACGAGCCGAGAACGGGACGCGGAGGCCGGGGGAGCGAGCCAGTGGGAGCCAGAGCAGCGCAGCAACACCCGAACAGAGGCGCTCGACGAGGATAGCGGCAGCATAGGCGGAACCTGGCCTCGCACCGCCGGGTACAGCGGCGAGCACGGCAAATATTCGGAGGTCCCTCCAGGCAGGCGCCGCTGAAGCGACGACAAGACCGCCCGGCGCCAAGACGGACACCCCACCACCATACGCGACCTGGGCTAATACGAAAGGCCGGCACGCGCGCAATATCGATGATCGATGCGACGGTCGATAATGGGGAAGATAACCGGAAAGATAACGCCGGCGGACCAATCACGGCCACCCAGAGCGAGCAACCCGCCAATAAAATAAAACAGGACGAGATTACAAGATCAAGGCCGCGGGAGAAGCCCAAAAGACACCTAAAAGATGATAAAGAAGCTAAAAAGGCCAAAGGGAGAGGGCAAGGAGGCTCCGTCACGCCGAAGAACAAAGAAAGCTCAGACAGCGAAGCGACAAGAGCACCCACGTGGCAGAAAAAAGTGAAGAATCAAAGAAAAGTAGTGAAAGCGTGAAAAAAAAAAAAAAAAAAAAAAAAGAAGAAAAAAAAAAACAACGAAAAAAAAAAGGAGCCGGACGAATCAGAAAAAAAAAAAAAAAACCCCTCAAATCGGAAGAAAAAGGAAAAGGAGATAAGGACGAAACGAAGAATGGCTACGTTCCGAAATTACCCGGCCAGGTACCTCGAGGGAACCTATCAAAACGTCACCGTCGTCGCCGCAGCAACACCCTCACGGTTCTACGTCCAGCTACCAGACCCCCATGGGACCAGGGCGAGAATGCTGCACGCATTTGCCACCATCACCCGACAACACCATGAGGTGTACCCGGTGACGGCGGACGAGATCTTCCCCGCCGCACCCGTCCTCATTGCGCACGACGGGCATTTTTATCGGGCGATCGTCACCAGGGACACCGACGAGGAAGGAGACACCTGGGTATGGCTGGGCGACTGGGCCCTCGCGATGCCAGCCAGACGGGAGGAGATGTTTACTGTCCCGCAGGAGCAACTACACCTCCCGTTCCAGGCGGTCGCGTGCGGCCTGGACGGACTGAGGCCCAGCCAGGGCGCCGAGTGGAGTCCCACAGCGATTGAGACTTTCCAAGAGGCCACCATCGACCGGACATGGACGCTGACCGTCCAGAACGCGGATACGGGTACCGATGCGGTATGGGTGGAAATCAGGGACGCGGAGGAAGCTGGCCCGAGCCCCCGGGACCGACTCCTCGCCATGGACGAGGGCCGAGGAGGGGAAAACCCCGGACATTTTGAATGGGAGATGGACGGAGGAAGATGGGCCGCACCAAATCCCCACCCTGGGTGGGACGAGGACGACGAGGAAGCGAACTGGACCGAAACGGACTCCGGGATCGAAGACCCGAGTCCAAGCGAGGACAGCGGGGACGAAGAGGAAGAAGATCCCGAGTTGTAACAGAAAAAGTAAAATAAATATAGAAAAAAAAAAAAAACAACAACAACTTATAAATGCCCTCACCCGAAAAAAAAAAAAAAAAAAAAAAAAAAAAAAAAAAAAAAAAACCGGAGGAACGACTGGTGACGGGACGAGGCCCGCCACCAGTAGTTCGGGGGAGAATGAAACGTCTCCCCCCCCCCCCCCCGTCTAACCCCGCGCACGCCGCCGAGGCGAGGCAGCCGGTAAGATGAAGCGCACGACGCCGCCGAGGCACGCAAAGAGGCCAAGTGGCGCCATCGGACGGGATCCAGGCCGACCCAATCGATACCGAAGCCACGCACACCAAGAGAACACAAGCACACTCCGCAAGCGCCACACCGCGCCGCGGAAAGGAAACAAGAGGCCATATCGATCAAGGCCAACCGGGGTGAGAAAGCGAGGGAAAAAGGGAACAGATGATTGGACAAAAATGACGCCACCGCTACCAAGAAAGGCATCCGATTAGAGATAAGCCGAGAAGGGCAATGACGTCACTGGAGAACCCACCGGTAATTGGAGAACAAGGGAGAAGAACCTTGAAGGACCAATAGGAAAATTAAACACCAAGAACGAATTACGCGTGCGCGAGTCCGCCAAAAATATGCAATTTTCGCGAGTGGGAGGCAAAAATTAGCATATAAAAAGGCACGAAATCGACCGGAAATCAGTTAATCATCTCACCGGGTCTACACCAGCTCTCCAAGGACTTATAGTGAAAAGTGAAAAGTGTACAGTAAAAGTGAGTAAAAGGGAATAAAAGTGACTAAAGTGAAACAGTGCCAAAAAGAACTTATAAATTTTGTGCTACGGTGGACTTATAAAATTCTGTGCCGAATTGGACTTATAGAATTCGTGCAGAAATCGGACTTATAAAAATGTTGCGTCACGCTGGACTTATAAAATTCTGTGCCGAATTGAACTTATAACATTCGTGCAGAAATTGGACTTATAAAAATTTGCGTCACGCCGGACTTATAAATTTCTGGGCAGTCTCGGACTTATAAACTTCCGTGCAGATTCGGACTTATAAATTTCGGTGCGGAAAACTTCTGTGCCGGGTGAACTTACGAAATTCGTGCCGAAAAGGAACTTATAGATTTCGTGCAAATTTCGAACTCAGAAAAAGTGTGAAACGCGGGACGTATAAAAAGTCATCACGCTGGACTGGTAATGGTCGCGTCGAGGACTCATAAAAAATTGTGAAACTGATCCGGAAAAATTCGTAACACGTCGAATCGCGTGCCAAATCCGAAGTTAAACATTTGTGCAACGTTTGGCGCGAAGCGGTAAATTGACCAAAGTGACCGGTCAGAAAAGCCGAAGTAACGGGTGAGCAAAATTTACAACGCCGAGGACCCGAAAAAACCACCCACAGGGTTTCATTCACGTCTCCTGCATTTACCTATGTCGCCAAATCCAGGTAAAATCGGCTAGTGAATAAATAAACACCAATTGCAAGTCGCGAGGTGAGCGAGCTGTCACTGCCGACGCGGCCCCGTGACGTCACCGCGCAGCCAGCCGCAAGCGGCGGCCATCTTGGGAACACGAGCTATCGAGCCTCCGACCCGAGATCATAGGGCGTTCGCAGGTGGCGACGGTAATATAACCGGAAAACGGTCAACGCGCGATAATAATGCAGATCGATAATACACTCAACCTCAAGCAATAAAAGCGCAAATAAAAGGGGAAACACGATAAGAACATAAGAATAAGCATCTTGTCCATAAAATTAGGTAACAAGTAAGAAATTATTGCACAAAGAATAAATAAAAAGAAGCAATTTAAGAGAGGGAAAGAGTTGTAAATACTTGAAAATTTATCCGGTTACAAATAAAATCATTATTTCCACATAACCACCGGCTCTGATACGCCAACCCATAATTCCTGGACACTCGAGCACACGAATCCCTCCGTTTGAGCGCCCATTCCTCTACAGGAGGTGCACGAATTCGGAGAAATTATTGTAAGGAAGCTTGCTCCTGTTACAAGTTGTTATTATTTTTATTTTATGTGCAAATAACATAAATTTCGATCGTGTCTTAAAATACCGAAGTCCGAATATAAACAAAGTGTCGGACGAGATTTGTTTTTTATCTCTTAAATTGTATTACTTTAGAGTAATGAAAGAAAAAAAAACAAACAAAAACAAAAACCATAAACCAAACAAACATGTTTTGTTTTTTTTTAATAAAAAAATGAAACTTCACCCCAGTTTTTTATGCTCGAACCTGAAGATTTTTTATATGGCCTGAACATATGGTCACTATTGCGAACAAGCAATCGCATGAGACTAGTGACATGATACTCCCTTACACGTAAAAAATATTAAAAACCGTTTTTTTTGCTTAAAATTACTGAACCTCGCCATTAACATAAAGAAGTCACTATATTTTTCTGGTCTCCAATGAATACGAGATGATATCAATAAGGCGTATCCCAATCTGATTTTTACTAATATGTAAAATAAAAATAACTATTCAGGTAAATTCTGGAAAAAAGCGACTTTTTTATATATGAAAGAAAACATCGAAGCACCAATCCCATTCGATTGTTTTATCGTTATAGTGTTTTGATCGTATAAAAAATTCCCAGGTCCGAATATAAAAAGTTGTTGTAGGAGTTTCATTTTTGTTCAATGTCATTAAAAAAATTCCATTTGAAAAAGTAAAACTTCTAGAATTTTTTATATTCGTGCCTGGAGATTTTATCACATGATCGGAACATTATTACGAACAAACAATCGCATGGGTTTAACGATACGATATTTTCATATGTATAAAAAATAAATAAAAACGGCTGTATTTTGCCTGAAATCATCGAATCCTCCACGTTAAAACATTAAACCCTTAACGCCCAGGTGTCCATTTATGTCAATTTTTTCTCACGAAGTCATACGGGTTTTTTTTAAAGATCGCTGACCACGAATATAGAATCAATCTGAGCGTTATTGGCTGAAAGCAATTAAGCAACTAAGAACTAAGAAAAAATATCGAGATTCGTACAGAAATTAATGGATATGTACTTTGTACAAAACGTATGTATGCTTTGTATAAATAGATGAATAAAAGCTACGGAATCGAACGGATAGTAAAGAATTCGAATGTAAAAATGTCAAGACACAACAATAATAAAGTATCTGGTTTTAGTTGAGGTGGTGTCATGAATATATGAATAAAGGGTTCAGCATGGAATGAATCTTTCGGTGCCGAAGATTTTAGTCAGACATTTATGATACAACCGGACCAAAAACGAAAGATACTTTATTATGTCTTGACATTTTTGCATGCGTTGTGCTTTCTCATGCATATATAAATGGAGTCCACAAACCTGAAACGAATATAAGCTGGACCACTCCGAGTTTTTTGTCGCCCGCGCTCTCGACGCCTTTGATCCTGATGGTCTCTCGCTTATTCTCGGGCTTGTTAATCTCTCGTTTCCAATAATCCAAGGGACGTTGATGAAATTTGTTATCATCCTTAACGTGGCGTTGTAGCAATTTGCTACACAGCATAACGGCGTATTGTTGATCCAGAGATTTTTTCCATAGTTTCTTGATGACGCGATAACCCATGTTGCCCTTCATCAGATGCGCCATCGTCACTGCGAAGAAAGCAATTCAATTTGTTCATTAAGTATACTGATAAAAAAATCGAACCATGAAACAACCTTGGAGTAATATACAAGTCATTAAACTTCAGAGTAATATATAATCATCGTGAAAAAAATAAACTACAAAACTATAAGATTGCGCACTGCATAAAATATCTAAATAAAATCATCAACACCAGACGATTTGTTTCACGCCGAAGGTTTTCTTCATAAATGTATGACACGACCACAGCAAGAACCAAAAATACTTTACTGTATCACAACATTTTTACATTCAACCATTTTAATGAAAAAATGTCAAAACACAACAACGATGAAGCATCTTTGGTTTTTGCTGTGACCGAATCGAATCATTCAATGCCGAAGACCAAAGATGCTTTAATGCGTCTTCATATTTGTAAATTCGTTGTGCATTCTCATACAGAGGTGAATAGAAATTACATACGCGAAATAAATATCAGCTGAACGACTCCTAGTTCTTTGTCCTTCTCGCTTTAGACATTGAACGAATCGTTCGAATGCAAACACGTTATGACGCAGTGAAGTATCTTTGGTTTTTGCTGTGTTCGGGTCATAAATATATGAATAACATCTTTAGTACGAAACGAATCTTTCGGTGCCAAACATTTTAGTTAGACATTTGTGACATGACCGGATGAAAAAGGAAAAATATCTTATTGCGTCTTGACATTTTTGCATTCTTTGTGCTTTCTCATGTATATATAAATAAAAACTACAAACCTGAAACGAATATCAGCTGGACCACTCATAGATTTTTGTCCTCCTTGCTTCCGATTCCTTTGATCCCGACTGTTTCGCACTTCTTCTCGGCCTTGGCAATATCTCGCATTCACCAGTCTAATAACCTCAAAACTCTGCGAGCTCGCACGCTGTACCGTTGATGAATTTATCTTTTTTTTTGTTTACTAGATTCATTTCAATGATATAAAAGATCGTCTTACCGTAGATCGTCTTACCGTACGTGCCCTCGTGTACCTCGTGTACGGTCGTGCACAGGCTTTTGTGGCGGTTATACATTTACACACATAACCAGGAACGCAGTCATGCTGCCTCGCGAGAAAAAAGGCGCTCAAGAATCGGCGCCGCTTTCTTTTGGCTCTTTGTTATGTTAGCCCGGAGGTGAGCGGTGGCGCGAGGCGAAAGTGACCAATCACGTCTACTCGTTAGAGGCTGGCTGACGTGGGGATAACGTCTTTCGCGCACCGTTCAGTACATCGTCGGGGTGGCCGGTTCGGTTGGCTAACCTTCAAGCAACACGAAAAAGAAGCTCGTAGGTGCTTTCTAATCGCTCGTTAATAATTATCGCAAAAAAAAAAAAATTATTCGTGTGATAATGAGTGAATCGTTGTTAATAAAAAATCCCATCGTCAACGGAAGCGTGTTTCATTGTGTGTGTGTGCGGCCGTGTCACCGTATAGTCGACCGGGAGAAATTCACTGAACAGCGACTCTTACATCGGACAACGGTCCCTCTGTACCAGTAGTTAAGGTAATTACAAGCATCGTTTTCATTATCACTAACAATAAATTCATTTTGTCGGTTTTAATGTTCCCGGTAATTTGATACGTTGCAAAGAAACTATACATCTGTGTTTGTGTATTCACGTGTATCTATACATATTTGCGTATATGTATGGGTACACGTGTTAACCACCGATCCGAAACGCCGATCGTTCTTTGTTTTGGAAAGACAGTAGTGGCTGTTTTCTGTTCACGATTTTCGTTCTCTGTTTACATTTTTTTCGCGAAATTTTTCGAGAACATCATGGCCGCTCGTTCGCACAACCCGCCGCTTTGTTCGTTCAATCGGCCACTTGTCCTTTTCTCTCTCTCTCTCTCTCTCTCACACACATTCACACACACACATTCAGTCGGCCGTTGTGTGTACATATTATGTATATTGTGACGTGGTGCGTCACAAGTGTCCCCCAACGTGGCTCGACGTCCCACCACTCACCTAGGAAAATAAACTAGAATTAGGATCTACTATCTAAGCAACGACTTGAAATATTGTTAACCCTCCCCCTCGACTTACCCTCAGTTCCTGCCACCCTGTCAGTCCCTCGACTCACTCAACGAAGCCCTCGCAACCCACTGAAGACTCGTCGCAGCCTCCCCGAAGACCCACGAAGACTCATCGCAGCACCCCGAAGACCATCACAGCCCATCGCAGACCATCGAAGACTCCACCATCGACCAGATTGACCTCGCCAGGCCCAGAACGAGCCTACAAAAATTGTCAACCGACCGGGAATTAAAGCCTGGTACGGCAGTCCGGCACTAACCTCCAAAAAAATCCGACAAACCGATGCTCTGCTCCCACACCGACGTCCGTCCCTTGGAGGCCACAGCACCGAACATTCCACTCGTCTGACGCGTCATGGACAGCCCGGAACCCGACGACACACTTGTTGTACCCCGGATAGGGTAGTAGCACCCTAGTTATGATACAACATAAATTAAGTAATATATTAATAAGTCATTAATATATTCCTAATTTAATTAATATAATAATGTAGTAATATTTAATATTAACATTAAACATTATTATACGCTCTCGGGCAACAACATAATATTATACTATATTCGTATAATGGTATAATATTATAAAATAGTCGTAATAATATACCGTCGTATATTATAGTATTGTAGTATACATTCCAGTTCGGACAGCGGTGTCCGAAAAGTGGAGCAACTCCGGTTGCACAACATCGAGGTATGCAGCGGCACGCGACGAGCGCGCGTCGCTGCAACGAAATCCACCAAAAACCTGAGTCAGCCGTTAAGCAATCACGGGCGACTCGGTAATTAGAGCATCGACTCGAGAATCACCGAGTCACTTATGTCGAAATAAAAACATGCTCCAAATCCCGTTCTCGAAGAAGCGAGGATTTGGAAAGATAATTGTTTACAGAAATAAAGTAAACCATAAACATCTAAACAATATTAAGGTGACGTGCCTGCTCTCTTATTCGTATATAAGGGATCGAGAGCAGACACTCATCAGTCTCTTCGGAACTCCTGATTCTTACGGTTGACTATAGGGATACACCTCGAGCACAGTTCAAACACGATAAGTGAGTCGGGTAATTGTAAACCCCTATCGCGAAAGATTAACGCCGGAGTGTCATTAATCTAGAAGGTTGGTAATTCAAAAGGACAAACGTGAGCATAAATAGAACTTTAACAAAGAAAGTAAAGCATCAAGAGATAACATATAAATAGAGCAATATCAAACCAGCAGGATTAATCAAGCATTAATAGAGAAACTAATCAAGCATAAATTGAGGAATTAACAAAGCTTCGAACGAGCTCTAACCAAGGAGTAAATCAACGTCACGTTGAGCGTTGATTCGACTTGTCCTGGCAAAAGGAGAACCTTAATCGAAGGTTCCTGGTGAGCATTGTTATACAGTAAGTATAACAACGCAACCCTTGTAAAACTCCGAACATATAAATACCTTGTTAAGCATATCAAATATCTAAATCTCTTGTCGTTTAAAAATACGTTGTCAAATAAATATCGTTAATTAAATAAATCTATGTTCGTACTTCACTTGGGTTCCAACCCTTTACTGAGCACATCCCCAACCTTCCGAGCTAACGGCTCGCGCACAGACCTCAGATTAGCTACCTGAGTTTCTGCGGCATAACATTGGTGGCAGCGGTGGGATGCTCAGAGTGAAATAAACAATTAAAACACGAATTACCAATCGCGCCAACCTCCGCAGAATGCGGAAGAACTGAAGCTCCACGTGCGAGCGAGAAAAGAGAATTCCGCGAACCAGGGTCGACAAGTGTTCAGGCGGACCACGGGTGTGACCATCGGAGCACCGAGGATCACGTTATCCGGGCGAGATAACGGAAAGATAGTCAACCGAAGTCTTCGGGGATCGCTGCAGGATCCCGAAGAGCGTCGCCAGATCAATATCTAGCAATATCTGGGACGTAAAAACAGAATCAGTATCAGGGAGTGCGTAAAACACGTGTAGCACTGTTAGAGCAAGTAGGACGCTACTGCTAAATAACAGGGATATATATAAATCGCCAAAATAGAAAAAGTGAATACAGCATACACCAGAGTTGTCGACCACAGCGGGACAACGTGGGACGACTGCTGGGAAAGGGGGCGAAGCGCTGCAGGTCGCAGCCAGCCTCACGCAAGACGTGTCCAGACCGACTGAACGGACACACGGGGTAGTGGACACGGAGCCACCCCATAGGAGCAACCTAGACCACGGGGATTCCGCGAGACCGCCATACGAAGAAAGTGCGCGGCAAAGATCCACCGTCATGGTACGGAGTTGTAAACTGAAAGGCCGAGTGATGCAGAAAATGCATCGCGACATAGTTGACATGCCCCAGGGCTCAAGGTGGGGGTTGGAGACGTGCTCTGGGAAACATGAGTCGTCTGCCTCCCTACAGCGCCAACTTGTTACGTTGCAGCAGGGTGCGGGAGAAAGCGTGAAAGCATACGCTGCCCGGTCCGAAAAAATCACCGTATGGATAACAGAGCAACCGTGTGAGGGAATCGACGCACAAGGTGTCGGTTACGTAGCGGAAGCCGTCTGGAAGTGTGCGCGGATAAATTTCGAGAACGGACCGAGGACGGGAAAATGCCGGTCGTCTGAGCACCGGCGTCCCCCAGCATCGAAATCAAGGGACCTCGATCCCACGAGTAAAGTGTGCAATTATTGCAGAAAATCTGGGCATATCTGGAAAGATTGTCAGCAACGTAAGCAAGTCGAGAACAAGAAGAATAAACGTGAAGCCCAGCGAGAGGCGAAAATGAGTGAAATCTCCGCGCAGCGGGAGACCATCGAAGTATCACACGGGGGTACCATCACGAGGACAGATGAGTCCACAAGGGAGGCCCACCAGGGCACTGTGGGGGAAAAAATTCGAACAGAGCTATACGCTCCGTTAACCGCAGCATGGGTACATGAGCTTCAGGAATCGGACAGCAAGGATCCTGGATCCACCACGACAGAAAGCACGGAACCGGTAGTCACAGAAGATGATACCACTTCACCCCAGGGATGGTCCTCGGGCAGGGCATCGCCCGTAACTAAGAGTTTGGGCTACGAACAGCCACATCTGGAGGCCTTCGACTGGGCTGAAGAAGTCGAAGCATACTACTCGAAGCACCCTACCCCGGAGCTGCCAACCTCCGATTTAGAGGAGCGTCTGGCAAAACTAGAGCGGATAATGAAGTTAATGCAACTCGAAGGATCGAACCGTCGACCCCAAAAAAGTGACAAAACACCGGGGATAATCAAATCCTTGGCAGCGAAGAAGCATGCCGGGTCCTCCGCTACAGCACATACCCCAAACCCAAATAAAAATCACAATAAAGAGTGTCATGTGCGCCGAGGAGCGGGACGAGGATGCCCGCAGGGTTCAATCCCAAAGAAGACAATTAAACCGGCAGGTATTATATGCAATTACTGCAAACAGGCAGGACATATGTGGAAAGTGTGTCGATTCCGGCTCCGGAACGTGGAGCAGCGGTAGACCTCAGCCATAGCAACCGGACCACGGAGGGCGACGACCACGACAGAACGGGGGCTGGGGAAACTGTTAGTAAAAAAAAAAAAAATAATAATAATAACGGGAGCGTCGAGAACGTAGAACTTCACGCGTGATTATAAAGGAGGTTGAAATCGATAGAAATTTAAAATCGACGGATAACTCGATTTATGGTAAATTTATCGGTACAAGTTTGGGTAAAAAAAAAAGGAAAAAAAAATCTTTTTACCCGTGCCGGTTCATCACATGTTTTCGCGTGTTATCTGCTCGACGGATATCGGTCGGGTGGACTGAGTAGCCTGACCGACCCGGTCGAGAGGTTTCATTTCGGAAAAGTGCAAACCGAAGACCCTCGCTTGCTGATCCTGATCAGCGAGGTGGTACCAGTCAGCCAGCTCACGGGGTGAGTCCAACGCCGGACAACGCAGGGAAGACAACGGTCATCAGGAAACAACACGAAATTCCGTGGGCCAGGGAGACGCCATGGCCAATAGAACTGTCAAGGCCAAACTCAACGACAAGCAGCGTTAGGGCAAACGCTATCGTAAGGCTACTTTTGTTTCAGCACCAAATACCGTACGGGAGAAAGTCCATAAGCGAACAAATAATAACTCAAGCGAACATACCGCGTTCGAGGAAAAATAGTAAAAAAAAAAAATAAGTAAATAAAATAACATCGCCCGATCAAGAGGCTCGGTGATAGGATCAAAGGTTGCAAACCTCTGGCAAAATAATGTCATACAATCCAACGATGCGGACATAACGTAAATTATATCAATCCGGGATCGAGGAATAAAATCGTTTGCTTATTAATACCAAACTTTGGTGATAAAAACCGTAGCGCCTGCACGTATACGGAATATTGTAGAGCTGCCGGACCAGCTGTTGAATCCCATGGGGGGAAAACCCTAACCGCGATTATCCAGACGCGGCTGGCCAAAAAGCTTCCGACCGAACGGCAGGGAAACGATTCAGAATTTTGAAGAGATGATTAAAATCCCAAAAGAAGCCTATTTAAAAAAGGGAATTTGTTTGGCAAATATATACAGCAAAATACGAGTCTTTCCGCGAGAAAAAATATAGCATTACGTATTCCGTATACCGAGCTCCAGAACGCATATGGGGAATAGTCATCTACCTCGAACACAAAAACCGGCGCAAGGGAACGGCCCTTATCAAGGAGATGATGGAATTAAGTAGCAGTCAATTCACTTGAGGTCTAGATATTTTTACCACTAAAAAATGCTTCGGGACATCGCACGTCCCTTGGCACTAAGCGAAGCGGTCAACGTAGGAACGGTGACGCGCACAAATTAGAACGAAAATTTATCGGGAAGAGTTGACCCGAAAATTACTTCTGACGTAAAGGTTGAGGAAATCGGTCACGATCAGAATATCGCCCAATATCGCATGCAAGTGCGGGGAAAAATTATTTGTCATAAGAAAGGATATCACAACTGTGACCTTCCTCGAGTCATATTACGAGTAAAAATTTGCGACGATATTAGCGGGATGAGGGTGGCCAGGCTTAAGCGTCCAAACGAACAATCATCGGCTCTGTTGGAAAAGTCGAAACAGTCCGAGTCGGAAAACGAAAGTAAAAAAAGAAATAAGCAGCCTGAGCGCGATGTCACACGGCTGTGCGTCACACAGCAAAGCCCGCAATTTTACCTCCGAGATTCATTGACAGACCCACGAGGAATAACCTCGAGTGAAGTGACGTCAAAAAGAAAATGTTTATAACGACCAAAATTAGAGAGAAACGGAAATCCCCGTTGGCATCCACTCCACGTCACTTCAAGCATGTACCTTTAAACTATTGATGTCGGAGAAGTTCTGTCGGCCAGGGAATAATATTTGACGGGAAAGCTCGAAGGATAGAAGGGAGCATGCGTTGCGGCTTAAAGGGCGGAATAGAGAATGCCCAACTCACGGGTATACGTGTCGATATGTTGAAAATTATTGTCTCAAGCGTTCCTCACCAAAATTTCCTAGAGCAAGGTAAATGAAATTGGGAATCGGTAGCATTTTTAACCTTTCTTGCGACTGCACGTTGACGGAACATTGTAGTGAATTTATAGAAGAAAACGGAAAGGAACGCATCGTTTTAAGTATAATCTCGATGTCAGAAAATCGTTACCGGCAAGACAATCTGTACCCACATATATATATTTGTAACAACACAAACGTCGCGCAAAAGATAGAGTCAAAGAAAAGGTAAAAGTTGTTTGCGATTAGTCGTAACCATTCCTAGGTCGACCTATTCTTCCCAAAAGAATACTTTCTAAACAGTATACGAAATTTACGATGTATCCTCATTACTGATCGAACCATTGGATCGAATAATCGTGCCGTGGAGCACTTAGAGGTAAAACATGAGGTGAGAAGGGATGGAAAGTAGGAAAGGAAAACAGAATCATAAAAACAACGAGGAGCAAAGAAGCAATACGGGAAAAATCGTAAAATCCTAAACATTGTCAACTGTTTAATAGAGAGGGGAAAATGTCGATAGTTGAGATCGATCGTCGTTGCGAACTAATCAGTGCTTGGACACCTAAATATCAAAAAGAAAAACTCTTTGAAAATCGACGGTAAAATAAATAGGACTGCGTTTAAAGATAAATGGGAAAAAGTCGCATCAACGATAACCCGAGAGGACCCAGGAACAAAAATATGGGCGGAAAGTGATAAAGGAAATTACCGCGAAAACCAGTCAGCATACGACAGGCCGCGAGGTATTCCGGCACATAGGAAAGATGCCGGTAACAGCGGGACCAGCAGCGGCGAGCCGCGCTCACCCGAGCGCCAAGGAGCTGCAAGCGGCGCGGCGGGAGCCGCGAGCCCGGACCACCAGTAGTACAGCCATGCGGACGGTCAGACCAACGGGCAGGAGTACAAGCGCGACCGGTCGGGCCGCGGACTTCGAGCGTGAACGAAGCGCATTCCGCCGTGGAGGTGAGGGCTACGGGCACCCCGAATACACGTGGGCCAAACCTGTAGCCCAGCAGGGGTTGATAAGGATCACCCCAGCGATCAGTCGGCATTTCGGGAATAAAAAGGTGAATAAATAAAAGGAAAAGGGCGAGATGAGATGGGGAAAAAAAAGGCTTCGCATGCTGTTGAAGAAAGAGAAGTGACCCAGGAAAACGAAACTAGCAAAAAATTGCGCAAAAGAGGAAACTGAGCGGAGAAACGGGTCAACAGATAAACAAACCAGATAACAAACAGATCCCTGAAAGAACTCAGCCGGCGTGGAAGGGGAAAAAAAACGACCGACTGAATAAATAAATCGAGCAAAGGCCAGGCATACCCCGCGTAAGGCTAGGTATACAGTGGAAATGGGAAAAATTATTCTCAAGAAAGGACCGGGAGTCGCTCCCCACACCAAGCAGCAGGGTTGGCTGCAGGAGGATTAGCGGCCCCCGGTATCGTCAGATAATGGGGCGTCGCGGGGGCCTCGTGGGAAGGAAACCCAGCGACGGCATGGAGAACAATTTCGAGCAGCAAGAAATACACTTGCTGGTGACCACCTTCCTCCGGGAAGAAATCAGGACCCTCCCCGCTCAAGGGAAAAAAAATATAATATATAAAAATAAACTCGAATACGACTTCTCCAAAGAAAAGGGGAAAAAAATCTATACGCCGACCATGCGAACATGATAGCCGGCCAAGGGCTGTGCATATCCCGCAGCGTCGAATCGAAGTGCGTCGGACGCCAGGAGAAGCCGACGCAGCAAAAGAGGCAGCGTGAAGCAGCCCGAAGCAGCAGGAAGCAGCACGAGGAGGCGCGGCGTGAGGCCGTTGACCCACCGCATACCGCGACCGCCGAAGATCGCCCAACGATGGTACCGAGCGAAGACGGCTCACGTGCCCGTCCGAAACCCGACGCCAGCACCAGCCGGAGAGAAAACGTAATCGCGAGTGTCGACCAGGTGGACCGACCTGTGACTTGAGCACCGGATCAGCAATACTCCGGAACGGAATGCCAGAGGAAGGCGGAGCAGCGGGCAACTCAAATAAAGGCCCATGTGACACCAAAGATACCCGAACCTCCGCGGATATCAAGGGCTAACCTGAAGGAGGGAAAGAAACGGGGGAAAACCCAGGAAATCGCCGCAAATCAACATTTTATTGGTATATGGAAAAGTGTACGACGCACGGTTACAAAGGTGGAAATATATATACCTATATATATATAAACCACATAACAAAAGCGACTACACCCACTCGGCGAGCTGCCAGTTCATTTCGCCCCTCGCAGCACGTCTACGTCGAGACTCCGGAGGTTCCTCGTCGCCGCTGTCGGTATCCGAGGCTCCCGCAGGTCGAATATTCGGCCTAGAGTGACCTCCAGGCAGGACGGCGGGACGCCTAGGTACAAAAGCCTCCCCAAACCTTTGGAGGCGACCATGACCGGCCCGGAAATTTATTTCCGCCGGACACAACACCCGGATCCGTGGGAGCGGGGCAGAGGGAGCCTGACGTACCCTCTCCGGGAGGAAATCCCGCCCCGGAGGCTCCACGATCACCACATCAGGGGACCGAGCCGGATTCTCGCGACCGGACCCCAGCGGGCTACCCTCCGGGCGGTAGGACAGCTCGGAGTCGGTTTCGAAGACAAGGCGCCGCCTCTAGAACACGAAAAAAAAGAAATGTCAATTCGACAGGACTGTCGGGGCGGGAAACGGTCACATGATCGTGCCAAAAATCGGAAAGTGAAAGATTCAACCGAAAGAAGGGGATTGGCCCTTAACTACCGGGGCCCAGTAAAATTTCCCCAAAAGATAGGGGGTAAGTAGAATAAATAAAAAAAAGGGATAAATCGAAAAAAGAATAAATCGTAAAAAGAGTAAATCATAAAAAGAATAACTCGTAAGTAGAATAAATAAAAAGAAAAAGGAATAAATCGTAAAAGGAGTAAATCATAAATCGTAATAACGTACCTTGGGCACCGGACTCGAGCCGTGACTGTCGCTCATGGTTGTAAGAGGTGAAGTTCTTCAGAGGCACCGACGACGATCAAGGAATAATTGGGCGACAAACCCGGGCGACAGCGCGATTAAATAGACGAAAAAATGCAAACGCGGAGAACGACCCGCCGGGCATCGACCCCAGTCGTCCACCAAAGTCGCCACCGAAGGCGAATCCATTCCGGCGCTTCGCAACACCCACGAACATACGAAGGAAGTTGTGCGGGATCCCGCGCCGAAAACGCCCGCATAGATGCATTCGTGGTAGCAAGCTAATAAGTACATTGAAAAAACATTATACGGTAACCCGGACAGGAGTGAGTCTTTGCGAAAATACTTTAAAAAGGGGGAAATTTCTTTCTACCGGGCAAACCAACAACCATGGCCGGAAATAGATAATTAAAAGCAACCAGGGGAACGGCGGTTACTACAAAAAAAGTGCGGCGCGTCGAGCCACCGGGCATCGACCCCGGCCGTCAGCAGAAAGCATTAGCGGCGGAGGCCTTCCGCCTCCGTGTTCCGCAACAGGGGAAAATATTATACTCCCCCGCTCGACTGAGTTAGAGTAATTTCGGGAAAAATTATATTACCTCTCCACTAACATGAAACCCGGGGTACACAGATTATAAAAATCAAGCCCGCCAGAGACGAGCGAAAAGAAACGGAGTTTCTTTTCTTTTTAGGGGGGAGGGATGTTGTACCCCGGATAGGGTAGTAGCACCCTAGTTATGATACAACATAAATTAAGTAATATATTAATAAGTCATTAATATATTCCTAATTTAATTAATATAATAATGTAGTAATATTTAATATTAACATTAAACATTATTATACGCTCTCAGGCAACAACATAATATTATACTATATTCGTATAATGGTATAATATTATAAAATAGTCGTAATAATATACCGTCGTATATTATAGTATTGTAGTATACATTCCAGTTCGGACAGCGGTGTCCGAAAAGTGGAGCAACTCCGGTTGCACAATATCGAGGTATGCAGCGGCACGCGACGAGCGCGCGTCGCTGCAACGAAATCCACCAAAAACCTGAGTCAGCCGTTAAGCAATCACGGGCGACTCGGTAATTAGAGCATCGACTCGAGAATCACCGAGTCACTTATGTCGAAATAAAAACATGCTCCAAATCCCGTTCTCGAAGAAGCGAGGATTTGGAAAGATAATTGTTTACAGAAATAAAGTAAACCATAAACATCTAAACAATATTAAGCTGACGTGCCTGCTCTCTTATTCGTATATAAGGGATCGAGAGCAGACACTCATCAGTCTCTTCGGAACTCCTGATTCTTACGGTTGACTATAGGGATACACCTCGAGCACAGTTCAAACACGATAAGTGAGTCGGGTAATTGTAAACCCCTATCGCGAAAGATTAACGCCGGAGTGTCGTTAATCTAGAAGGTGTATCCAGCGCGCAGAGCGCACCAGCGGTTGGTAATTCAAAAGGACAAACGTGAGCATAAATAGAACTTTAACAAAGAAAGTAAAGCATCAAGAGATAACATATAAATAGAGCAATATCAAACCAGCAGGATTAATCAAGCATTAATAGAGAAACTAATCAAGCATAAATCGAGGAATTAACAAAGCTTCGAACGAGCTCTAACCAAGGAGTAAATCAACGTCACGTTGAGCGTTGATTCGACTTGTCCTGGCAAAAGGAGAACCTTAATCGAAGGTTCCTGGTGAGCATTGTTATACAGTAAGTATAACAATGCAACCCTTGTAAAACTCCGAACATATAAATACCTTGTTAAGCATATCAAATATCTAAATCTCTTGTCATTTAAAAATACGTTGTCAAATAAATATCGTTAATTAAATAAATCTATGTTCGTACTTCACTTGGGTTCCAACCCTTTACTGAGCACATCCCCAACCTTCCGAGCTAACGGCTCGCGCACAGACCTCAGATTAGCTACCTGAGTTTCTGCGGCATAACACACTCTCGGCTCGAAATAACGAGTGTAAACCGACGAGCTGTGTCGTGCGGGTAAACACCGTAAAATTCCACCCGAGCTGTCAGTGCAACACTTCGTCCGAGCGCCGCGAGGAACCAGCACCTCCCGGCGTGGAGAATATTCGGCGATCGATAAGCCAATCGATGCCGAGGATGCGCGCGCCGAGCGTCGCGACAGGCCTTCCGTCGCGACGAATATTCGCAATCGGCCGCAGCCAATTATGACGCCCACCGCCAAGCTAGTCCCGAGACTGACCAATCGATTTTCACAGAAAAATCGCAAATTGCAAGACCGACCCTGAGGTCGGAGAAGAAGCCGGAAACGGCATGGTTTTCTTCACTTCGAGCCACGGCGTGTGAGAGAGCGAGTGTGTGACAGACGAGCGAATATACGAGCAAAGTTTTTTGGAATTTATATCGACCCGGCAAGCCACGTTATACCCGACTCCTTCGTGGAGAGTTCCCGCTGCTATTACGACCAGAATTGTACGCCCACGGACACGAATTGGGCCAAATATTGGGAATTATATCGAACCGGAGCGAACAAGGAATATTGAACGGATTGATTGAGAGCGTGATCGCACGGATTGTTGTAAGCGATACGAAGCGTAAGAGACCGGTTGAGTGAGTACATTTTGAGTTTCCCTTCCCCCATTTCTACCTGATTGACTGTCCCATCTCCCACATCCCCCTGAAAATTTGCCCGTCACCCCCCTGGTAATTTTAAGGATTTTTGAGTGTATTAATTTCGACCGTCGATCACCGGCTGCCACGTGCGCCGGCATTTTCTATATTTTTCTATATTTTTCGTGTGCGCGTGAGTGGTGGCGATCGCGGAGGTTTACAGCGCGGTACCGTTCGCGTATTTCCCCCATTGTCCCCGAGACTAGAACATTGTCCATAGTATCTATTTTTTTCCTGTAATTATTGAAACTTTTCTGTATCTTTTTTTTTGTGTGCCGAGGTAATATTGTCAAGAAGCCCTGGACAGTGCCTGCGGCCTGAGAAGTCTCATTCCCCTCCCTCCCCCGTTCCCGCTAGCCGAGTGTCGTAAAAAGGTAATAGATTTTGTTTCTTTTTTCTTGTTTTTTTTTTTTGCACTCGATTAACTAAATCGAGCGCCGCGGTGCTACACCGATACAGTAGCTGGCGCCCAAAAATAAGTGATTGTTCCCCGAGTTTTGAGATTTTTTTGAGTTGCTAACGTAAGACCAGCATTGTGTAGAATATCCACCGGCCAGCCCCTCCTCCCCTCCCCTTCCCTGCGATTGACCCTGCGAATTGCCGTCCCGGCGGTTACCGTAAGCCATAGTATTTTCGTAAGTTTTGTTATTGATTAATTCTTCGATTTTCTTTTTCTTTTTGAGCATTAATAATTTTCCGACCGTTATATTTTGCCCCGAGTATTAATTATTGTCCGACCTTTGTATTTCGCCCTGCGTAGCAATTATTCTTTCGACCTTAGTATTTTCCCCTGCGTATTAATTACTTTTCGACTTTTGTATTCTGCCCAGCGTTAACTATTTTTCTATTTTCTTATTCCCCCCCCCCCCCCCCCCCCGAGTATTGAGTAATTTTCTATTTTCTTATTTTTCTGGCGTAGTGATTATTTCCGGTTTTATTATTATTATTTCTGAATTCTTTGCCCCCTTCTCTTATTTTTTGTGAACTGGTTATTATTATTGTTATTGCGAACTTTTCTTTTATGATTATTGTTGAGACTGCCTATCATTTCGTTATCATTATTAAAAGTCATTTTTCCACCTTGCTACACAAAATACTGGAGTATTATTTCCCCCTTTCCCTCGCCCTATATTTCCCCGATTGTCCCGTTTGGAAGCGTCAAGGATCAGGAAGCATCATCACAATATATAGCTTCGGCTTGGCTTCGTCTCCCTCCGCCCCGCCACGGCTACGTGCCACCTTCACATGAGTATCGAACACTACTTTTTTATCGCGCATATAATGCTAAATCTATGGAATCAGAAGAAAGACGAATAGATTACGAAATGAAAACAAAACAAAATCTTAATGTATTAACAGTTCCCGATAATTCCAGGAACGATTTATTTTTTTTAACGTGAAAACCAGTTTTTATCATCTTTTATCGTGATAATAAATGGTTTTTTTTATTTGTTCATTTTTTTACTTGACTGCCGGAAACTAAAGTAAAAACTATACGTTAAAATTTTGCACCAATGTTCAGTACGCATTTGCAAGCATAGTAGCCACATTATAGTGAGTACTCTTAAAGAAATTGAGAAACACGGACATCATTTTCGTCCCAATATTTTTCGCTGACGAAATGTTTTCATCCATCTTTTCTTTTCAAAAGGTTTCGCCAATCAAGTGTAACGATGGCCGATGCAGGTGTAAAAGAGCGACAAGTCGGATGGTGTAGTATATAAATATATATGGTTTATTCGTCGTAGCGTAACTTAGAGAGTTTCGGGAGAGTGTACCGCAGTCGAAGGCTCGAGCTGGACTGACGTGAAGCGGGCGCGAAGCTGAGGGCTTCGCGCTCGCTTCACAATGGAATAAAGAGTCGCAGAGTGTTTAGTCTATTCGATAAGTGGACGCTCACGGCGGTCCGGATGCGCGATAGCCTTAAGGGCTTCTTTGAAGAGCGTATCGAGCGGAAACTCCGTATCGATACGCTCGGATAAATATTAAAGTCGGTTCAAACAAAATATGAGGCTGCGGCCGTTACACTCCCCCTCTGGGAGGAAACGATGCCCCCGCATCGGATATTACGGATTTTACATTTGGCAAAATGTGTTAAGTGTGACTCGATATAATTTAAAAGTAATTCGGTTTTTTAAGATATTTTCATTTTGTGTAAGTTGTGTAATGTTTTCTAAATATGTGTTTTGATTGTTATTTGATTGATGATTGTTGATTGTTGATTGTTGATTGTTGATTGTTGATTAAGTAAAACTCCTGATTGTTGTCCATGTTGGTTTGGATGATTAAAATCCCTTGGTTTTCATGTTTGTTGCGGTACACTCCTGTTGTTCTCCAATAGATGAGGGTCGTTGATATCTGTAACTAAGTAAAACTTTTAGTTGTTCGTGTTAGTGGGAATAGTTAGGTTAAGTTAGATGGGTTTTAGTTAGGTGTTAAAAATGGTTAAGAAAAATTAAAATGTTGTCCTTCTTCGTTCGGTTGGTGTAGGTTCCATTTTTGTTTATCCAAAATGTTTATATGTATTCCGTTTTACGGCAGATTTGTTCGAATTTGGTCATTTCGGTTTCTCCTTGGTTGTATTTCGTTTCTCTATTTCCTGGTATTTCTGTTATAAATTTCGAATTTTGATGGTTGTAGTGCCTGTAACATTCTAAGTTCTGATTAGTGGTGGTTAGTGGGTTAGGTATGTTATTTGGAAGTGGTTTGTTGGTGAAAGATGGAAGTTGTTTCTGGAATAGGTAAAATGATTAACACGAATATTTATGGTATATAAAAAACATAGCAAATATATATTGGCCAAAAGGGTAGACAATAATTTCGTTGCGAAAGAAGAGAAAAAAAAATGAAATAAATCAAATTGATATTGATATAGATTGACATTGGGATATGATTGTTCCCATACGATTTTTTTTGTTATAAATATAAAGTTGCTGACTTCCGTTTTTTCTTTGTTGCATTAAAATACGTGTGTCGCAGAGCATGTCCCAGCGTAGTCAGACATTGTATATAAACATCCGTTTTTTTTTGTTAGGTTGTAATTGTCTCAATTTTGTTTTTATTTTATTTGTTTCCATTTTTCTCATGTTCCGGTTTATGAAGTATATTTGATAATTAAATATATTGTATGCTCAATTATATCGGAGTAAATGTAGCTTAAATGTATGAGTGAATAAGTATATGGGTTTTGTGTGTATTTGTTTAGTTGTGATTTGTTTTTAAGAAGTGTAGTCCTATTACTATGGTTTATCCTATTTTCTGGTATTCCGAAAAAATAATTTGCAGTTCGTTTGGTTCTATTAAGTGTCTGGATGGATTGGTGTTTATCTACATTCTGTGTGTTTCCGGTTTTTCTGTGTATCTGTTTTATTAAATATTTCGAATGTTTACTATGTGCAAGATGTGCGTGTTGTCTGTACGTGTAGTTCATTTGTCTTATATCTAGTCTTAACTAAAATATTAATGATTATTTTTTCAACCCCAATTTCGACCAATGAGAGCGCGGTATTTGACATCACGTGGTACAACTTGGTCTAAATTATATCGATAATTTTTCGAAAATTTTCCGGCTAGGTTGCTAGGCGATAAACATTAATTTTTCTGTCACTTGTAACCTATGCGAATGATTAAACGTCAAATTGCCATTCACGAGCATGGACATGAGTGAGCGAAGAAAGCGATTTGGTGATGAATCTCTAAAATATTCTAGAAATTCGAAATAAAACCTTGTCAGGAAAATGTTAAATACCACAATCTCATTGGTCGAAATTGAGGTTGAAAAAATAATCAGCCGAATACCCCTCAAGCTTAAAAATTAATCGGGTATTTCCCTCTTGTTTCCCTGCGTAGCATCGATCGAGATAAGTTTTGCTCAAAAATCCCTCGCGCTGCGCGCTCGGGATTTTTTTAAGCAAAACTTATCTCGCTCGTTGCTACGCAACGAAACAATCGGGAAATACCCGATAATTTTTAAGCTCTCGGGGTATTAGAACCGAATATTCTCCTATTTTTTATGATTTTTTTTGTCGATGATCGGGATGTTTGTTTAAGCCACGAATGCGTATTATGCGCTTCCAGGCGATGTTATGCGATTTGCTGTTAGTTTCGATAGAAGATTGCTGATCGTTTCTGGTTGTGCTTTTTTGCGTGGTATGAGTGTCATTGGTAGATAATTGTTAGCTTTCAGTCCATCAATTTTTACATGACAATGAATTATTGGCGGTGACCTGAAGTTCGGCGGCACTGATGATTGTATAGTGCGCAAATCGGTGATATTTATGTTTTCGGGCATTGACGGTGACCTAAAGTTCGGTTGCACCGGTGTTTCTGCTGGACGTTGCTCGGAACCATTTGTTCGTTCAGCGTTTATCGATGGTAGTCTAATATTGGAATGCACGGGTGATGGAGCATCCATTTTGGATTTCGATGCGCATTCAATACAGCTGAAAGGCGATGGTAAACTTCCGAGTTCTGAAACGTTTCTGGGAATCGGTGGTGATCGGATGTTCGGTGGTACTTCCTGTGGTATGCAGTTTTCATTTTCCTTCGATGCGCTTGTTTCTCGATGCCATGGTGGAACGAATTCTCGCAAATCAAATGCTATTGGTGGTGATCGCGTTTCGTTTGTTGTATCGCTATTTACTGGCTGATTTTCGAGTTCCGCGGCATCCTTATGTTCTCGTGACAGTTCGGGATTCAGTTGTATTGATGGCTGTACTGAGCTTTCCGAATTTGATATTTTTTCGTCGCGAGTTGGCAGTGAGTTATCAAGTTGCACTAGTATTTGTGCGGCTTTCGGAGGGCAGTCCTTTTCCTGTATAATTGTTGGAGGTGATCTGAAGGTTGGTTTTACGGGTGGTTTACCACTATTTTCGTCACCAGACGATTCTCCGATGTTCGTCGGCAACGTTTTGAATCCCTTGTTGAAGTTTTCATTCTCGGATTCTGTTTCGTTTTCCGTTTCATTTTCCTTATTTGTAGCGTTTTGGTTGTCGTTTTTGGTTTTGGTTCCATTATTTTTTTCGCTTTTGTCACCGTATAAGTAGCCGGTTGCCCCGTCAGGGCTGACTTTTTCGCGAAACTCGTTTTTGTTTCGCTGCGATAAGCTTTGCGTTTTATCTGGCCTCGTTGGGCTTTCTGCTTTTTGTTGCCTCGTTGGGCTTTTTGTTTTTTGTGGCCTCGTTGGGCTCTTTGTTTTTTGCAGCCTCATTGGGCTATCGTTGTCCTGCTCTTCTTCTGTTGTACTATCGTCTATGTCTGTATACTTATATTTTGTTTCAGTGTCATCTCGTTTCCTATGTTGTTTGCGTGGTTCGTTTATTTCTCTATCTTCGTCTTCAGATGAGTCCGCTAGACATTTTTCGATCGGTTTCCATTGTAGTTTGATTCTGCGTTTTCCTTTTAATATTTGCCAGGTCTGCTTCCATGTAGGTATTTTTATGACTTCAGCTTCGTTTTCTGATGTTTCAGTTTGCGGTGTTTCGTTGTGAATATTTGAATCAATTTTTGTGGGTAAACTCTCCGTTATTTGTTTTGATTCTTTCATTTTCGGTAATTGGTTTGTTTCTTCTTGTGGTTGCTTTGTCTGTTTAGGGAGAATTCGTTTAGTTTTTTCGGCACTTGCGTCGTACACTGTTGTGACCTGGTTATTGTTGCGAAGTTTTGTGGAGCACATGCCTCCTTTCTTTTGAAGTAATCGTTGAAAAATCTGTTCGATCTGTGCCACATCGAGGTTCGAATGTTGATCAGATGCTTGCGAATTTCGTGAATCGCTGAGCCTGCTGTCTGATGATATGTCTTGATACTTTCGGTCACGTGAACTGTCTCGATAGTTTCGCTTGTGCGAGTTGTCGCGATAGTTGTTGCGATAATTGTCGCTTGAGTTATCACGATATTTTCGGTCGCGCTGATAATCGCGATATCGCGAATCGTCTCGGCGCGAATTGTTCCGATTGTCACGTGGATTGATATAATTATCGCGCGAGTTGTCGCAGGAATCGTTGTAATTGCCGCGCGAATTATTGTAATTGTCACGCGAATTGTTTTGGTAGTTTTGATCTCGAGAATTATTTTTGCAATATCGAGAATAATTTCCGTAATTTTGATCTCTGGAGTTATCACGATAGTTGCGGTTCCGCGAATTGTCTTGATAGTTACAATCTCGTGAATCTTGCTTGCGATAGTCGTATCGATCGTATGAGTCCCTATCACGAGCGTTGATTTGGTTACGAGAATTTCTGTCGCTATTTTGATAACTGTTGGATCGCGAATTAATGTTTTCGCGCATTCCATTTTCGGTGTGGCGATTTGATGTTGCTCGCGTTGGATTTTCGAAGCGTTGTTTATAAAACTTCTGTCCATGTTGGTCGTTGGACTGTGCGCAACGAATTTTTGCTTTATTGGGACTATTTTCCCTGGATTCGGATTTTTCGCGGCTTCGCGTCTGATGAAGCGTTTGCCTACGCGTAAGTTCGTTTTCTATATTTATTGCTTTGTCGACTGCATCATCGAGGGTTAGAAATGTTTGTTGCATGATTATGTTCGCGATGCGATCGAATAATCCGCGGATAAAGGCTTTTATCGCGGTTTGCATTGCTTCTTGTATTCTATTTTCCAGGTACTGTTGTTGGTGTTGTTCTGTGTATACTTCTTTGTGGTGCTCTTCGATTCCTTTCGCGATTTTCCGCGTACGCATTGCGTAGTCTCTAACTGACTCGTTGTAATTTTGTACATTAGACGTCAATTCTAATTCGAAATCAGATAATTCTACGGGTTTTTCAAAGGATTTTCTGAGATCTCTCAGGAGAGATTCGAGTGTAAGATGCGTTCTCAAATCTGCTATATCTGCAGCAGATCCGGATAATTTTAGGTTAATTATGGTTAAAAGCAGCGATTGGTCAATTTCGGGAACCATTTCTGCTACCTTTCTACAAGTGCGTAGAAAGTCGCGAACTGGTATATTTTTACCATTGAATGAAGGTGTTTGAGAATTGCCAGGATGAGATATAGCGGAACGGGGGTTAAATGATTTCACTCAAGATGGTAACAGTGAAAATAAACCTCTTTATTAAAAAACACATAACGATGAAAAGCGCGCAAAAAACACTGTTCAATGAGTAGACCGTGAGCATGAGCGTGACAAATAACAACAATGAGAATCCCAATGAGCACTAAAGGTTGACAATAACAGATCGTACAAAAATGAGCACACTCCGGTGAGCCAATTAAATTATATAAATCCCGTTGACCGCCGAGTGAGCAAATCTACCCGCGGCGCTGTATCGCCGCGAGGTAGCCGTTGAGAACGTGAGCCATTCCGGTGTGATCACGCGTGTTGCGTGCCCGAGAAAACACTTGCGTTATGCTCCGTGAGTTTCAACGATATCCCGAAACCGAAGATACGTTGACCATGATGAGATGCACCGATAACTGTGTCGAACCCGTGAGAGGTACCCGTGAGAAAACCGAATAAATCCGGCGATCTACCCGACCGCGTGGCGACCCGTGTCAGCCATTAGGCGTAGATGATTCGCGAAACCTGTTGCACGCGGCACGTAACCCGTGCCGCTTGCCTCGAGAACTGATACGCGTGCGCCAAGGGCGCGCTTGAGTTATACCGAGACGCAGCCGGGAGGTGCTGCCAGGCAGCGGCCGCTCGGTAAGCGCGCACAGCTGCGTTAAGCGCCTCATTCTCGAACATTCCGCCCGCCATCAGCGACGGCGTCGATGATGAGATGCTCGATGATCCGGTTGAGATGATTCCTTGTAGAGATGAAGCGCTACCGTGGATGTTGTGCGTGAGCGGTCCTGCATAGTCCGCACCCGTAGTTGATCCGAGGGTGGGAGTGCCACCTAGAACAGAGGTAGTTGGCCTATCGCAAGATGGGCACGGATCCCCCCATGCCAGGCACACACCACACCCCGGAAGATGTGGGACGTCGCAGGTTTGATTCCCTAAGAATCCCGAAGTCCTGGTCGGTGTAAGCCAGGGTGAGCCGGGTTGCGTTGAGCGCCTCTGAGTAGCGCCGATGGGCGTGACCGATGGGCATATCCATGAGAATGACCGATGAGCAGAAGTTCCTTCCGAAGGTGAGCATGTCTGTAACAAATTCCGAAGAGACGGAGCAGTGTAATGAGAAATGAACCCTTGTAAACGAAACCTCAGTGAGAGTCGACGCTTGGAGCGGCGACGAGCAAAAGATACTCGGGCGAGCCTCGCGTACGTCGAGGTCGCCTGATACCAATAGGTGAGCTGGCCATGAGTAACTCCGATGAGTTGTCCATGGTGGTCCCGTCCACCATGATGAGCGATCTCTGAGCTGCGCGATGTGGACACCCCTGGGGGCACAATCGGTCGGGTTCATGACTCCCTAGATGTGCCATCAAGATGTGTCAGCGCTGAGCTCCTGGAGTTGAGCGACGTCGTTCTTCACGACGTCCTTCCACCTTGAAGAATGAGATCCAATCCAGTTGTGCGTTGAGTGTGAGTCCGTCCACAGATGAGTTGTCCGCACGTCCAGGCGCAGTGTAGCCTGAGGACGTGGTTGACCAATTCGTCTGAATTTCGTCATTGCAGCGCTGCGATGAGTTCCAATCGTCGGGATGATGAGCCGGTTGAGCTGTGCTACCAGGATTTTGGTGCACGCCAGGACCGCCTGAGCGGCTGTGGACGGTGAGTTGTTGATGATGCGGACGCCTGCCGACATCGAGAGTTGAAATGCATCAGAGAAGCCATGTAGATCCTCCATGAGCCACTCTGTGTGTTGCCAGTGAGGCAACGAGTGTCTGGCCAGACAGGTGAGATGTGAGATCTTCTCTGAGCGTGAGTCATTGCGTGGAGAGCTGAGACGACAAAGTATTGTCGCAGCCGACCTTGTGCGACCAGAGCCCTGCAGAAGCGTCTGTGCACAAGTCGCGATCGTCGAGACGAAGTTGAGATGTCCGACTATTCCCACGTTGTATGATGATCCACGTAATGAGCGTGCCCGTGAGCGCAGAAGAACCCTCGTGACGAACACGAGTTGATCGCCGATGAGTAATGCGGCTAGCGAGACCCCGCCCGCATCGCACAAGTCCTTCAGTCGGTGAGCCGACTGATGAGCTGAGCCGATGTACCCATTCCTTCACCTGTGCTGTCGAGTGAGACACCGCGTTAAACTGGTCGTTGGCCCACAACATTCGTTGCAAGTGCCAGTCTTCAGGATGCCTGATGGTCGTGTGCGACGAGACACAGGTGTCGCCGAATCCAGATGAGAACGTCCGGGGTGTTGAGCTGAACCTTCGCACTTGTGTGCATGAGTTTGGTCCCGGAGTGTTCGGAAGTGATGACAGATGAGTCGACGAACATGTTGACCTTGGTGAGGTCTCGATTTGATGTGAGAACTCCGTGGTGAGGCTGATAGCTGTGCACTGCGCTGATAGCCGAAGCAGTCAGCGTCGTGTGCGTATGACCAAGTTCTTGTATTCGTCCGTGTGCCGATGCCAGAACGTCGTATAGCGCTCATCCCGGATGAGCTGCCTGAGCACCTGCTCCAGGCACCGATGAGCTGTGCGATAAGAATTCTCCATCAGCGTAAGCAACGCCTTGAAGAGAACTCGCACGACCGGTTGAGTCCCATGAGCGTGTTGACCAAAAATGAGCGTCGTACTCCTCCTCTCCTAAGGATGAGATGTCCAGGTGTGCCCGATGAGGGTTCTTCGTGCGTCCAGTACTTCGTGAGAAGCTCCTGGAGAAGAACGTTCCTATGATGGACCGTCGATGTGAGCGCTGTGCGCGCGGTTGCGTGAGCAGCTTGCACGGATCCAAGCACAGATCAGTCGAAGATGAAAAACTGATCAGTCAGTGCCGCGGAAGCACTTCGGATGCTGCTGGGCTTCGGTGAGTTGTCCATAACCTTCCCGATGGTGGAGTCGACAGACCGTGGCATGAGAGCGTCCAAGTCGGCAAGCCTGAGCTCGTCCGAGTGAAGCCACGTCTCCATGGGAACCCCGAGCGTTGGTACAGTCGGGGTAACCGTCCTCGGCAGATGAGCAGCAACTGTAATTTGAGCGAGGAGTGAGTAGACTGGAGTACAAATTGAGCAATACCTCGAATTTGAGCTGTCCTGAGAACCCCGATACTCAAGATCGGTATCGAGGATCATTGACGCGGGACACCGCGCCGATCGATGAGTTGTTCCGACACGAATGAGTTCCTTCGACCCTGGGTCTACCAGAAGTCGAATCCCGTGAGTAATCTCCGCAGAGCCGACATGAGTGAGAGCTGCTGTGAGCAGCGTCGAACAAGATGAGCGGAATCTTGATGTTGAGCGGCTGAATGGCCCGAAGCTTTCTAGGCAGTTGAAAAAGCCTTTTGTCGACAGCCGCACGTCGACGTTCCATGATGTCATCCTTGAGGTTTTACGCGCGTCACAATAAAGTGACCGCCCCGTGCAGATGTCATCTAAGCACTAACTCGAGTGCCCAGCCTGCGATGATACCGATTGAGCAGCCTGATGAGCGGTCAGATGAGCCGTCGCCTGATGAGTTGCGTCCAGATGAGTTGTCTCCACGTGAGCTGAGGCCTGATGGCGCAGGCGTTGGTTGAGTCGATAATATGAACTCCGTTGACGGAATCGGCGGCGTCGCCTTCTTCCCCGTTGTCGTTGGAACCGGCACGATGCCTTCAAATGAGCATGAGCGCGAAACCGCCGGATGTCCTAAAACGGAGGTTGTACGAGCGTTGCAAATCCGAAAGACAACCGAGCGACGCTGAGCCGAACCTGAAGAGCGACGCCGAACCGAAACCCGATGTGAACCATAAACGACCAGCGCGAACCGTGTGATGGTCGTCTACACGACGCGAGCCCAAAAAATGTCCGTATGAGCGACTCCAATTCGCGAAATAATCGCGCACGCGTCGCAAGCCCGAAAGCTAATCGCGAGACGCGGGAGTCCGTTGTATGAGACTCGAAACGGGAGAAGGGAACGAAAGTCATGAGCGAGCACCGGAAACCGAATTATAGCCGTGTAAGCGACACGAACTCGCAAAGTCACCTGTCACTCAATTAACCGATTGAGCGACGAACCGTGTACCGAATCGTATAGTCATTTGTTCCCCCCCGTGAGAACCGATAAAACCCGAATGAGCGCCAAACGCACGTGAGAACTGTTCAGGCGACGCGAAACCGTGACGTCACCTCGCGACCGTATTTTGAGATGCCCGAGAGCCCGATTGAGCGCGAGAGTTGCGAACCGAAACTCACAACGCACAAAATAATTGTGAGATGCGCAAAGAATTCACTAGTGCAAGCACGACCGATGTACGATGCCGATGTACTGTTCAAGCGCGAGGGAGACGCGACACGCGAGCTCCCGATACAAAGCGCGCGAAATATGCGGTAAACTGCGTTGGTACGAACCGCGTAGAAAATATAACACGCCGCGCGCGAACTCCTAATGCGCGAAACCGATGAGAATACCGCGAGGTATATCACAATGAGTGCGAGAGAAATGCGACGAGCTATCTCTCACCGAATGTAACCGTTACACCGTCCGAATGCGTGAGAGTGAGTGAGAGAGCGAACACAAATCCTAGTCGCGCACTGTCCAGCTGTGATCCAAAAATGCCGAGCGCGCGAACGCTCGACGAACGCGCGCGCTCTCCTTGCACAAGAGTCGACCGATGCGTTGACCGAAAATCACTGCGTGGGAGAGAGAGGCGAACTCTCTCCACACGAGAACACTGCTGAGCTGTCCGGACGGTGTAAGCGCGAGAGAGAAGCGCAAACGCGCGAACTGTCACTGCGCGCGAATCCAATGAGTTGTCCGAATGTCACTGTGCGAGGGAGACGCGACACGCGCACCCTCCTTGCACTACACTGTTGAGCGGTCCGAAATGTGAGAGCGCGAGAAACGCGCATATACACGAGCTCTCACTGCGCTAAAGTCCGATGAGAAATGTCCAATTATCGAACGCGAGAGCGAGGCACAATGATATAGCTGCTCGCCGCCGAGTCAGCTGGTGAGCTGTTCGGTTGCACTGAGCGACACCCACGCGCGTCACACAAACTCTCTAACCGTGCGCTAAATCGCTGATAATATTTTGACCGTCGGAACGATTCGAGAGAAGCGCAGCGCGCGAACTCTCGATGCACAAAACCCCGTTCAGATGCTCGCGAACTGTCATACGCGCGAACGATATACGACGCGCGAACCGGTGAGATGTCTAAGCGCGAGAGAGCGACGTCGTAGCGCGCACTATACCGATGAGAAGGCCACTGTCACTGTGAGTAAGAGAGAGAGAGTAGTGCAACGCGCGAGCTCTCACTGCGTGAGAGCCTACTGAGATGTCCGAAACGCTCGAGCGCGAGTGAGAGAGAGCGCACGATAGCCACTGTCCGAGCGTTCGCTGTGTCGCCCGAGAGCGACAGCGAACGCGTACCGCCCGCGTGAGCGACCCGACCGTCGGTGGTAGGGAGAGACTCCTCGCCGCGAGAGAGCTTGATGCCAAGATGGCCGAACGCGGGAGCGCGGCATGATCGCGCGCGCTCTCCACGCACGAGAGTCCGGTGGGTCGTTCGCACTGCCCCAAACGCGGGAACGGTGCACACGGCACGACAGCTCTCTTCGCACGAGAGCCGGCCGCTGAGATGTACAGGTGCGCTCGAGCGCGAGCGAGAGAGCTATCCCATGAGCTGTCCAAGTGTCACTGCGGGAGAGAGATACGCGACACGCGCACTCTCTCCGCGCCTCACCGATGAGAAGTCCCGATGAGTTCACACGCACTGACACTTTTCGCGCACTTTTCGCTCCCCACCGCTCCGCTATCCGGCTCGAAGGACCAAATGTTTGAGAATTGCCAGGATGAGATATAGCGGAACGGGGGTTAAATGATTTCACTCAAGATGGTAACAGTGAAAATAAACCTCTTTATTAAAAAACACATAACGATGAAAAGCGCGCAAAAAACACTGTTCAATGAGTAGACCGTGAGCATGAGCGTGACAAATAACAACAATGAGAATCCCAATGAGCACTAAAGGTTGACAATAACAGATCGTACAAAAATGAGCACACTCCGGTGAGCCAATTAAATTATATAAATCCCGTTGACCGCCGAGTGAGCAAATCTACCCGCGGCGCTGTATCGCCGCGAGGTAGCCGTTGAGAACGTGAGCCATTCCGGTGTGATCACGCGTGTTGCGTGCCCGAGAAAACACTTGCGTTATGCTCCGTGAGTTTCAACGATATCCCGAAACCGAAGATACGTTGACCATGATGAGATGCACCGATAACTGTGTCGAACCCATGAGAGGTACCCGTGAGAAAACCGAATAAATACGGCGATCTACCCGACCGCGTGGCGACCCGTGTCAGCCATTAGGCGTAGATGATTCGCGAAACCTGTTGCACGCGGCACGTAACCCGTGCCGCTTGCCTCGAGAACTGATACGCGTGCGCCAAGGGCGCGCTTGAGTTATACCGAGACGCAGCCGGGAGGTGCTGCCAGGCAGCGGCCGCTCGGTAAGCGCGCACAGCTGCGTTAAGCGCCTCATTCTCGAACAGAAGGTATTATGCTGCAAACGTCGCAAAACGCAATATTATTGGTCGCCATTGTTGATGATGATGTATTGTATGATTATTTATTGTGTTTGATCAAATTTTTTTTTATTGTGTACTAATTGTAAGTTTAAATTTTGTATTATAATTAATTTAATTTTTTTTCTTTTTTTTTTTTAAATGCATATGCTAAAATATTTGATCGAATATGTGAAAAAAAAGAATGGATTGAATTGGAAACTGACATAATTTAATATTCACACAAAAAAGAAAACTTTGGCAAAGGGCACAATGAAAATAAAATTCGAAGTTATACAAGAATAAATATAGTTAAATGAAGAGAAAAAAAAAGATTTTGTTATTGTTCAAAAAGGTTTGAAAATTCTATTCGAAGTTTTATTCAAAATTGTATTTTTTTATTATTTTATTAATTTTTTTTTAATTTATTTTTTAAATTCGGATCCATACAATTTTTTCTATTTTCGTTATACTTTTTTTTGTGTATTTCGATAAATGTTGTATTAATTTTTTTATTATTCGCTGCCATCTACGAGAGGCGCGTTTACTTTGTGTTGAAGTAAAGCAAAGGGCGAAAAGAGAATTGATGTATATTTGAGAAAAAAGGAAATTCTATCTTTTCCGTGAAATACGGTGGTCGTACGTCGTGACATGCACTACGAGCACGTAACGGGGTTGCGATACGTTTTCGTGGGTCAGCGCTCATATTTCACGTATTTGATAAAAATCCAAAATAAGTAATAATAATTGGCTCAATATACGTTACACACTGTCAAATAATAATAATAATAATAATAATAATTTAACTAATCGGTTGGCACTTACGTGTACGATGAGGATAAATAATAATTTTATGGAACCTTGGTCAGTTTAGGTTAGATTTTTTTTTTATTCGGCTTTCTCTGTCGTGTCGTCCTTCCTTCCTTCCTTCGATTTATGTATTTATGGAACTTCCTTCTGGGTTTTAATTGAATTTTCGGACAATAATAAATGTTGTATAGATGTTGATGCTGAATTTTGTTGATTGCGTTGATTGATGATTTGTCGTCTCTCAATTGCGTTTTTTTTTCCTATGATGTGTTTTGCACTATCGTGTTTTGCAAACGATGCTCAAGCACGATTAATCGGGTTGAATTTTTTTTCATTGCGGTTCGTTTTTGTTGCCGTTGTTTTTTTTTTTTTATTTAGCTTTTCTGTCGTATGTCGTTCTTCCTTCCTTCTATTTATATATGGGGGAGGTGGATGGTGGATAACGGTGGGCGTCGAGACGTCGGTGCAGCGGATCACATCCGTGGCGGATCGATGCCGCGATCGATGACGGCTCGCCGGTGGTAACCGGCGGTTGGCGGCTGCCGCTGCGCGAGGACTTTCGGCGGTCGGTATACCCGACGTCGCTCGCTCACTCCGTACACTCTCACTTGTCACTTTTTTTTTTGTCAATGTTGAATATATTATTTAATAAGTGTCTGTTCAGTATATTATACTATTTTTGTATCTTTTCACTGTTTGTCACTGTTCGTTATATCGTGCGAGCTGGGCTCGAACACGGGTGATGGTTTTTTTTTTTTCACTGAGTGTCACTGTGATTGTTGGTCACTTTTGTTCACTGTTGGTTTTTTTTTATTTACTGTGTTGTTTCTTTTTTTTTCACTGTTGTGTCGTGCGAGGCAGGCTCGAGCACGACTGTCGGTTCCGGGTGTGTGTGAGCTACGGCTCAAACACAAGATGTAACGAGAAGAAAAAAAAATGTATAAAAAGTTGGAATTTTTTTTTTTTTTTAATATGAGCGTGTTTATGTGATTCCCACACTTCTGACACCAATGTTAAGAATGGTCGGTGGTCAGGCAGCGTTCTAATGACTAAGTCGAGTATATTATAAAATTTGGACTTTATTAGTCGTAGCGATTAATTGGGATAGTGTAATAACTGGAGTGTACCGTACTGGTCGGACGTCCGAGCTGAACTGTTGAAGCAGGCGTGAAGCTGAAGGCTTCGCGCTCGCTTGACAAAGGAATAAAGAATCAATCGAAGAGTCGCAGAGTGTTTAGTCTATTCGATAAGTGGACGCTCACGGCGGTCCGGATGCGCGATAGCCTTAAGGGCTTCTTTGAAGAGCGTATCGAGCGGAAACTCCGTATCGATACGCTCGGATAAATATTAAAGTCGGTTCAAACAAAATATGAGGCTGCGGCCGTTACACAAGGTATTCGTTTACGGAGAACAGCGATCTGTATTGTGCCGGAATATATTGGGACAGCATTTTCATTGTGCGTCGTGTCGATTGTACCCGTCTCGTCGTAAACGTTCAACAACCGCTGAAACACAGTCAACAGTGTGTTCCTAGAGATTTCTGTATTGCTTCGTTTCACGGGGCGGTTTCCAATCTACAGTGGAACTACTTCGTATTGGTGAGTTATATTATTTTCAATTTCCCTTCTTTTTAATTCATTTCGGAAAAAGTAGAAAATTCAAAATTTCAAAAAAAAAAAAAAAAATTCCAAAAAATCATGTGATGTGATTGCATTAAATCCGGAAAGTTTCAAATTTTTTGGAAATTCATATGACGAATATTAAAACTTTTCAATGTAGAGTGAATTCAGTGAACAAAAATGTGCAATTGTCATGGACCATAATTTAAAAAAAACTGATTGAAACTTTATTAAGTACTTTAAGCCACATTTTACAGGAAAATGTCTGAAAATATTTTTTTCGCGAAAGGCTCACGGCTATAATTTAACCAGAAAAATATTCGAAAGTTCTGAGAGAAAATCTTCATTTTTAGTATCTTTTTCTTAGTGGGATACCTAAAGATGGAAAATGACAACAATTAACAATCGTTAATTTTGTTATGATTTTCGATTTTAAATTACATACCGAAATTATGCAGCTTCCACAGAATAATAAACTGCGTGTCACACATATGCAGACTGAGGTAGGGAAAAGATCCTTTTTACATTCTAGGGGATGTTGAACTGTGACGTACGGGCGTTGCTACGTCAAATTAACCCCGTCGCGAGAAGCGCGACGAGTTTATATTTATTTTTCGGGATCGTCTCCGGTTCGTCCTATACAGGACGTTCCCGATGTTTCGCGCCGGTCGATAAATAATGAATGCGGTAATTTCGAATAAGTTGAGTTTAATGATTAGTAGAGAAATGTGGTTCTTGACACTGTAGGTTAGCCGGCAAGCTCCCACACACATTCGCTCACACACACTCACACTCGTTCTTACAATCGGTACTTATTCTTACGTGTGGTAGCGGTCCAGCTCCTTCACTCCCTCTCACTCTTCACTCTCCGCTCCTTCTCTCTCTCTCTCTCTCTCTCTCTCTCTCCACACCGCGAACACACACTTAAATCTACACGACTTTTTAGTTCGTGGCTCGAATAGTTATACTTATGATAGCACGTTCAGGCTTATCCCCGCGACGCAATACACTATCCGGCTCCTACGGCTCTATCGGCTTTCGCGATTTGTACCGAACCGCGGAACTCCTTCTAGATTTTAAGATTGCTCTGCGGGAGCTGAAACGAGGAGTTGATCCGAAGTTCAAGCTCGCGCTTTCGATGTCTCTTCGGGACTGCCCTTTCCGGCCTGCTCATCCGCCGATCTCTTGACCGTTGGACGGCAGGCCGGGGAGGATTTTTGCACGTCCCGCGAAATTTCGAACCCGCCGCGGGGAGGCGAGAGGAGGCATTCGCATGCTCCCTCAAGCCCTCGCTCGCGGTTCCCGAGGAAGATATCGCGCGATCCGTGTCGCGTAGAATTACGCTTAGCGGCCAACGCGATATTCCGAAGACTGACAAATGTAATTAAATATTCGCGAAGGCAACAGGATACATCCGGTGCATCCCGATGCCTTAACAAATAATCGCCGCTGCTGACGAGCCCGAACGTGCCATGTCGCGAGTCGCAGTCACGATTCGCGCGAGAAAATTTGAAATAAAAATTAACGCCGCGCAGAACGTGACAACCCTCCCCCCTTAAGAGTCGACGCCCTCGTCGACCCGGCCATCGGGATGATCGAACCGGCGAGCGCGCCGAGCTCGGCGGGTCGCGGAGTTGAGAAAACAATAAAAATAAAAAAAAATAAAAATAAAAATGAAATAAAAATAAAAATAAAAATAAAATAAAAATGAAATAAAAATAAAGTAAAAATACAATAAAAATAAAATAAAAAAAAAATAAGCTTGCCGGCAATGTTTTACACATCTAGAATCGGAAAGGATTTAGAAAATTAGAGAATGGAAGATATAAAGTAAAATGACATTTCTACGATACCGATAGGTGTTTCAATAACCGGGTACGCAACGAGGTTCACCACACTTTTTGTCTCTACCGATGGTCACGGCGGTGAAAAGTACTGTCGGCTAGGCACAGGCGATGGCCGTGCTCCTTGCCGTCGGCACGAACGATGAAGCGACGGCCGGGCTCTCCCGCCGTCGGCACGGCGATGAAGCGACGGCCGTGTTCCCTCGCCGTCAACAGCTGGGCTGAAGCGAAGGCCGTGTTCCCAAGCCGTCGACTCCTGGGCTGTTGCGGCGGTCGGCTCCCTTGCCGTCGACATGCTTATTTCTCGTCACTGTCGAGGATCTCCGAGTCTACATCGGTGTCATCGTTGGTGTCTTCGACCGATGACCCCGGGGCACCCTCGGACTTGTCGCTCCCCGCATCCCCGCCAGACCGGGCCGAGGCGAATGAGATGGTGCCTTCCGTTTCCGAAGCCGCCAATTCCTCCGCTGCCTCGGATTCGCCGCCAGAGACGGACGGCGTCTCCCGCGGCGAACCTTCGGCAACGGCTACCGATCCGTCGGCATCCTCGCCGTCACTCGCGTCGTCCTCAGCCGAAGTCGGCCGCAGAGCCCGCTCCAGCGCGATTGTCCGAGCTCGGAGAATCTCCTCGATCTCGCCGATCTGTCTCTCGGTAGTAGCGAACGCGCAGTCCATCCCCGCGGCGGCGAGCCCCGGAACGTCGACCGTTGCGTCGAGCTCTTCGCCTCCGAGCACGTCGGCGACGGCTCGACGCAAATTATCCATCAGCGCAAAAATTCTCGCCCGATCCGACTCCAGGAGGGGCCGCTTTGGTTGGGCTACCCCCGTCCAACGGACGAAGTGAAGGTCCTCGCCGGGCTGGAGCTCAATAGCCGAGGTTTGAGTCGACTTGTCCCTCGTCTTCGCCTCCGCCTGGACACCCTTGTCCTTGACGGTGATGGTCACCGGTTTCGGGCGTCGAGAGACGTACGTCGCGGTCCTCCGAACCACCGGCGGCGGGGCACCAGCTCCCGGATACATCCACGCCAAAGACCTCGGCAATCCCTCCATTCCGGCCAGCTCAATCCGCGCGGCACAGGGCGGCGGCGGCCCTGCTTGTGATTTGGCCGTCCCTGCAGCAGCGGCCACACTCGGCGTGGTCAGCCGGTCACCCGCCTGTGACTCCCGGAGCTCGTCGACACGGCGAAGATACCGCGCCAAACTAGCCCCGGCATGCTGCTGTCGCTCCGACTCTCCAAAAACTCCGCCGCATAACGCGCACAGATGGATGCCACGGCTTCCCATTACCCGGCGTTCGAAGCACTGCTCCCAATTCTTGCAGGCCGGCTCACACCTGCCGCAGCACACGCACCGGCCCCGGAGGGTGAAGTTAATAATTTTATCATCCATGTTTTTTTTATTTTTATTTTTTATTTTTTTTTATTTATTTTTTTTTTTTTTATTGTCAACTCATAGCTGAACGCGTGTCCGTACACTTTTTATTCGCCGGTATGATGGGCAATTGGACGATTAAACAACTCACTATAGGTAATCCGGAGAACGAGACGAGGACGTAATGAAGTGCACGCGCGAGAGCTCGGAGCTAATCTGCTCTATAATTTTTCTTCGGTGGTGAGTCTCGCACCATCACCGATGTGGCGTGGTGGGAGGTACAGGGGCCCTAGGAGGGCCGTCGGTCACCTAATCCTGCACCGGGTCTTGCGGAGGAAGCGAGCGCGACGATGTTTTGTCTCGGCGCTCGACTCCACTTGAGATAACGGCGTCTTTCTTCGAATCGTCGGAGACTGCCGAGTCCTCACCCCGACTCGAAGTACCGGGAAAGCGATAACTTCGCCTCGACGGTGACGATGGCTGAGTTCCTCGCTCGCAGTCGATACTTGCTCTACGCTTTAGATTTATGACTTCGGTCTTTGGTTTCTTTCTACAAGCTACACAAAGACCCGTGGCCAGACTCCAGGCCCTCGCACGGAATAAATATAGCACGAATGTTCCCGCAAGAAAAGCCTGCACCGAAAATCCAACGAGGAACAAGCTATGCTGTTGTTGCCGGTCACGTTGGTGAGTTCCGATTTCACGGACCCGGTTCTCAATTTCGTAGAGTGATTCTCCATCCTCCTGAATTTTCCAAGAGCTCGTTCCCTTTGAATATTTTTCGGGGATTCGGGTTTCTGTAAATAATCCCATGGTCGTGGATAGGTTCAACAACTCTGGCACCATTATCGAGATATTTAATGTCACATCGGGCAGATAAAAATATTGCTCGTGACTTTCATACGTTCGTATGCCCGTCAACGCGGTCGTTCGCGTTCGTCCGACGCAATTAGGGCTCAAGTGCAATATTCCCGCGCCGTCCAATGTTGTTGTGGTTTCAACGTTTCCTATACACAGGATATGTATTATTTCCCGTTCGTTGAGGGAGAATAACCAACCCCCTTGGGACGGTAAATGCGCCCAGAAAGCTCCATGCTGCGGTCTTATTCTTATATTACATTTGCGATAAGCCGCCGGCGATGGATTATTCAGCATAATTGCCTCGCACTGCTCTGATGTCGAGATCTCGTGCAGCGGTGTTTCCATGGAGCAAATATATTTTTGCTCGAGGTGCCTGCAGCTTCCGATATAGATTGAATCGGCCAGGAAATACGACCGACGATCCGCCGACACTGCGATGTAGTCCGTCGCCGGTGTGATATGAGCGGATCCCGTTTGATTGACGTCATTTTGAGGTACCGGCCATGGGTGCATTCGGTACAGAATATAATTCATGCGATCCAAGAGCGGTATATGAGTCACGATTAGCATTCTTCCGCCGTGGAAAACCAAATCAGCACGTGCCACACGAGCGAGGAGTTCGCCGCGTAGAAACTCGGCGGAGAGAGGAAATTCAAACTCCGGCGTTCGCGCCTGTATTTCGTGTGAGACGGCCAATAGCTGTGCCGCTGAGAGCACGGCTGGGTCGTAGCGACCGTCTCTGGCAGCCGTTATCACGCGCAGGTACTGACCACACGCCTCGATGTAGCGGTCGACTTTCAACTCCACGCGACGAGCATAATTGACGAGCTCGATCCGGAATATTACTTCAGCGGTGTCCTTCGTGACACCCCCGAGAGCTTTATATAGCGCGTGGATGCGTTTCGACATCTCGTTGACCCTCTTCATTTCCGACAAATGCTCCTCGTGCAGTTCTTGTAGTTTTGAACGAGTGATATGCATCTGTTTGCCCATCAAGTGAGTGAGATTCGCTTGATCGGCAAACAGTCTGTCGATTTGTCCGTTGATATATTCAGCGTCCTCTTCATTCATCGTCCCAAAAAGCGATTTACTCAGAGACCCGATAAATCCCAGGGGCACCGATCGCTTCTTCATCGATCTTATCATTGGATCGACGACGGGTTTGACCGGTAAAGAATCGTGCGAAATTTTTGACAGTTCCGCCGCGCACATTTACGCGTGCCCGATCCGGCTGAGGAGATGTTCTGAATTTACTAATTCTTGACACTTCCCGCGCGGAAAGTTCGTCCCGAGGAAAAGATTGTACGTCACTTCGCGGCACCGTTCGAGAAGATTTATTATTTGTTCTTCTTCTTTCGGAGAATCGCTCAGGAATTTTTCCACGTCGATGAACGTAGTCACTCTCCAGTCCATATGCTGCAGTCGGAGCGTAACCACACGCTCGAAGTAAAGTCCCGGTTGGTTAGTTACGGGCGTGACATGATAAGCATTTTCGGGGCTCAAATTACCCCGCACGATGATTATCACGCCCATGATCGCGATTAGGAGCTTCATTGTTCCTTGGCGAGCCCGTCGTCGTCACTATTGCGCGTCTGTGAACACAGTTCTTAATCTATTTATTCGCAGTTGACACAATTTCGTTATTATCCGAATACGCTCATCGCACTGAACATTTTATTCTTCTTGCCGTAGAGATTCGACACAAGTAAGAAATTTACAATTAAACGTCTACTCGACTGTGACTCTGAGACGGCTGTTTTCTGTCTCACTCTGTCGTAGGCTTCGCGCTGCGCGTCGTGCCTTCGCACGCCGCACGACGTCCGAATCTCTACGGCTTACAATCTTTTTCATTCACACGTCATTCATATGCCAGCTTAACCTTGTCAAAATGTTTACGAATTCTAACTCCGTTAGGGGCTTCTATTATGACGTTACTTTGTTCCGAAATTTCTATTATTTTATACGGTCCGTGGTACTGACAGTCGAATTTACCCTTTCGCGGCTCTTTTAATACGTAGACACTGTCGCCCACCTTGCCTTCAAAGGGACGGACCCTTTGATCGTAATAAAATTTCGTTCGTTCTTTTGCCTTGTTGAGATTCTCTCCAGCGATCGCGCGTAATTCCGTCAATCGTTTAATTAGCGCGATGGTAAAAGAATTATACGTCTCTAATTTATTACCCACTGGAAATTCGCTCGGTAACCGAGGTAGCTTTCCGTAGACGAGTTCATACGGCGTAAAATTGGTCGCCTCATGCACGCTAGAATTGTAACACAATTCTGAGTATGGAAATAAGCGGTCCCAGTCGTCATATGTCGTAGCATAATTTTTTATATACTCGACTAACATTATATGGCTTCTTTCGAGTGCCCCATTTGTTTGCGGACGATACCCGGAAGTAGTCAAATGTTTTATTCGAAATATCTTCGCGATATCTTGGAAGAGGCTGCTGGTGAAGGCTGAGCCTCGATCCGTGAGAATCGCGCGCGGCGCACCGAATTGCGCGATTAATCGTCGCGCCATGGCCTCGGCGATAGTCGTGACCTTGAGGTCCGGTATTGCTTCGGCGAGACAATACTTTGACAGATTATCCTGCATGGTAAGAATATGTTTATTCCCATGCGGCGTAGTCGGCAACGGCCCTACGGTATCGAGCGATACCTTATCGAATGTATCGGCCGCTGTATCTGTCAGTAGCATCGGCTCGCGAGTTTTTGCTCGGACGAGCTTTTGCTCTTGACATCCCTTACATCGTCTAATGAAATTTTGAATTTCGTTTCGGAGTGAGGGCCAATAAAAACGTTCCCGAATTTTTCGGTAGGTTTTTGTCAGCCCTCGATGTCCTGCTACTAGGCTCGAGTGAAATTCTTCGATTATCCGAGGGCGCTGCTCCTCCGTCGGCAGTTGTAAGCCGCCGTAACAGACGGTCACGCCGATCCCGGATTTCCCGAATATTTCCTCCAAAATATGGACAATCCGTCCACTCGGTAAATCGTCCGAAAAATCGCCTGAACGCGAAATTCGAAAAGATTCGACATTTGTGCGCCCAAGGATTTTTTCCAAGTTCCTTAATCCCTTTATTATGTTATCCTCGGCAGTACGGTCGAAGTAACGGGATTTTACGACCACGCTGTAAACCTTCCGTCCCCCAATCGGTGTTACAGCTATTTGTCCGAGTTGTAGACCTTTGGTTTTTATTTCGGTCGCATCGATTTTTCCGAGGTCGGCCAATAATCTTCCGATTATTGTCGTCAACTCGCCGTCCGCTGAAATAAAATGTACATAATTATCCGCCTTGTAGGTTAAACACTCTCGCGTGCCGACCACCGGACGAATAGATTTTTCTAAAATTTCCCTGTCGGATTTTCCGCCTGAGCTGTCCGTCTCAGGATCGGAGGAGGACAGTTCGATGACTTGGAAATCACTTCCCTCCGTTACCGAATTTTTAACAACGGATGTCGGAGTCGTGGATGAATTCACGGTTCTCTCGGTCACCTCCCCCCTAGATTTTTCCCGGGCAATTGTCCGAGTACTATGGGGGGTCGATCTCGCATCGGGAATAATACCCGAAGGGGGCAACGACCATCTGACCGTACGACGCGGCTTGTTAAGAATATTTGACGCATCGGTCGTGACGTCAGGCGCGCTGTTTCTTCCAGCCTCGCTTTCGTCATCGGCCTCTGTGCCATCCTCCACGTCGCCGACAGGCCTCGATCCCTTCAGGCTTACGCGCCGAAGCAACTCGCTCTCGGTCACGCCAGACTCTTTTTCTGATAATTTTTCTAGTCTTCGGATTAGTTCGTGATCATCCCCGGATGCCTCGAAAGGATCGATTTCATCGAGAATCTGCTGGGCTTCCGGGTCGATCTCGTCTCCTTCAGAAACAAAATCTGGCCATTCGAATTTATCTTTTTCCGACGCGATCTCGGCGGCCGTTTGCTTCCCCTCAGCAAAACGTTCCTCCAACAATCGTATCGTTTCGTCGAATTTATTTATCGACTCTCTTATTCGACCTGTTTCGTCCCGAATCTCCATGCCGTCTGTTTTAGCATGCCGTTCCTCCAACGAGCGCAGGGATTTATCAAATTTTGTTATCGACTCCCGGATCGATTGTGGCGAGAATTCCGTGCTTCCGGACGGTAAAATTTCCGCGACTGGCTGGAATTCTTCGTCATCCTCGGTATCTATCGCTGGAGGATTTAGCGCTACCACGATATCTGCGCCTGTTGCCTTGGCGGCAACAGAAGGGCCAGGCACCGTCTCGGGATCCACATTCTCCGTAACGGTAGCAGGCTCGGCGGGTGTGATCGGCCGTTTCGGTGGAAGAAGAGGCACCGGCAACGTGTTACGATGCACACGCTCCGCGGGGACGTCCGAAACGTCCGCGCTCGAGTCTACCTCTCTGTAATTCGGTGGTGGAACAGGCACGGGTCGTAATTTCGCACGCGTGCGTGCAGCCACCGCGTCTTGCCCAGATTTCGACGTGGACGAAGCTCTCTCCCGGCTCGCGGACAACGCTGGCTTTAGTATCGATTTCGGTTTCAAAACTTGACGCTTCGGAACCGCGCCCTTACCAGCGCAAGAACATGTAATCGGCAACACCGTGCGAACCTCGCGCGTTTCCCTCTCTGCGTCCGAGTCGCTACTATCGCTGGAACTAGATTTTTCCGGATTTACTGGATTACGCGAGAGTGCATCGGCATTCGCGTTCAACCGACCCGGTTTATAAACGAAATCGAAATCATATTTTCGTAACCGCATTTTCCACCGCGCGAGCCTCTTGCCTGGATCGAGAGTCGTTCGCATCCATTTGAGAGGCTCATGGTCGCTCACGAGAGTGAATTTCTTTCCGTACAAATATGTCGCGAAATGTTCGATTGAATCAATAATCGCGAGACATTCCTTCTCAGTGGTTGAATAATTGGCCTCGGCCGGAGAAAATACACGCGAGTGGTACGCGACGGGAAGGTCGAAGCCATCGTGCTCCTGCGATAATACGGAGCCGAGTGCGAGATCCGACGCGTCCGTTGTCAGCGTGAACGGTTTCGTCACGTCAGGATACTGTAATATCGGTTCCCTGCAAAGGGCTTTCCGCAGACTCCGAAAACTTCTCTTTTCTTCTCTTCCCCAGCGGAAGGCTCGTCCCTTTTTCAATAGATCCGACAGTGGCTTAGATCGCGCAGCAAAGTCCTTAATGAAACGACGATAATAACCGGTTAAACCGAGGAACTCTCGAATGTTTTTCTGGTTTTTCGGGGCCGGAAAATTTCGGACGGACTCGAGCTTTTTCGGATCCATCCGTAGACCCTCGCAGCTCACGATGTGGCCAAGATAAGCCACCTCTCTGCGCAAAAACTCACACTTGTCGGGCTCCAAGCTCAGGTTCGCTTCCTCTAGACGCATCATCAGTCGGCGAACCTTGATTTCATGTTCTTCAAGGGATTTCGCGAATACTACGACGTCATCCAGGTAGACGAATGATTCTGTCCCCTGGAGTCCTACCAGCACGCGATCCATCAGACGCTGGAACGTCGCGGGAGCGTTTTTCAGACCTTCCGGCATTCTACAATACTCGTAGTGGCCGTTTGGCGTGGAAAACGCGGTCTTACAAGCATCTCTAGCATGCATCGGGATTTGTTGAAATCCGCTAGCCAAGTCAAATGTAGAGAAGTATTTGGCCTGGCCGAGCTGTTCCAAGATCTCAATCATATTTGGTAACGGATACGCGTCTGAGATCGTTTTCTCATTCAATTTTCTGAAATCGATGACCATGCGCATCCGAGGTCGTCCTTGCGAGTCAGGCTTCTTCGGCACAATCCACACCGGTGAGTTGTACGGAGATCGCGAGTGCGTGATTACTCCGTCGCCAAGTTTCTTTTGTACTTGACTTTCGAGCTCGCTACGGTAAACTACGGGAAATCGATACTGCTTCGCGTTTACCGGTAGATCGTCGATTGTCGGGATTCGATGATAGACGAGATCGGTTCGTTGCAGTTTGTCTCCCGGAAGTTTGAATCTATACGGAAACTCCTCAATCAGTCTACAAACGTGTGTACGTTCAGTACCGCTGAGGTGATCCAGTCGTAATATTTTCATTATCGCGCCTACTCTATCGGTGGGAGGAGCAACGTCCTGATCGGTATCTGACGGGACCGATAATGAATCGTGCTCGTCTGGATGGCCATATTCGAATGGCTCGAGTTCTTGGGGAGGCAGTTCGATTTCCACGTCTTCGAATTGCGTATTAATTGCTAAGACGTGGCACGTCCCCTCTTGATTCTTCACGATCGCGTTACCGATGTAGACCCCCGCGAGTGTAGCTATCCGCGGCAAGTACCCCTCGTTCAAGACATTGTTCGCAACGGGCAGTGCGATCTGTTCACGCATGCGCGCGCGTAATTTGAATTTCCTACTCGCGGGTTTTACCTGGGTAATTAATACCTTTCCCGCATTCCCGGTTTTAACCGAAGGATTCTCGAGAAATGGCTTAGGCCGAATCGGGTCATTCCGTGTGACTAGAGCTTTATGGTGGAAGGATATTTCGGCTCCTTCTTCATAAAAATACGGTTTACCGATAAGCGCATCGCTTTTTAACGGCAACCGTCGCAAGACATAAAACTTCGTCGGTCTGTCCGTAAAGTGCAGGAAAACCGACCCTAACGTAGGAATCTGGGTTTCCTCTAAGCCGGTTACCCAAATAACGTCATCGGTATCGACCCTTAGATCTTCGCGAAGGGCGCTCAATTTGATTAGACTGGTTGCGGAGCCCGTATCCAAGAAAAATTTACCCGTCTTATAACGCAGCTCCGGAGCTGACAGCTCTACTGCTGGGTCCTCGACGGGGTTTGGGGTCCAGAGGACGAGGCATCTTTCTCCAGGAACTGCACTGATGGTCGGCGCTCGGGAGATCGAGTCGCCGGCCTCGGTGAAGGCGCTCTGTTTAGGCTCGCCGACGGAGCACCGGGGCGAGCCTCCCGCGAGTTTAAATGAGCATCATTGCTCGGCCGCGGCTGCACGTACGCCCGGTTCCACGGGCAGCAAGGGCAACCCCGGCCGTACCAGCAATAACGGTCGCCGCAGCCCTCCGTCCGGGGATCGAATTCGGATCGACGGTTCATCCGAGGGGACAGAGACGCATCTCGTCTCGCAGGCTGATTCGAGCCGAAATTTCTATATCCCTCTGGTCGCGGGGAATTCGCACGGGTTTCCAACTGATTCGTACGCGGCACAAATTCACGGCTTCCTCCGTCGCGTGAATAAAATACTAACGCTTCCGTACGTTCTTCCTGCCGTTGCGAAGGAAGATTCGCGTCTAAATATTCCGCAAGCTCATACGCCTCCTCGAGGGTTTTGGGCTTTTGGAGGAGCACTCCCGCGCTCATCTGTGATGGCAAACCCCTGATGAAGGTGCCACGACCTATACCGTACAGCGGGTCTTTGTCCTCCGCCGGCGGTTCGGCGCCGTATTCAGTTCGATACGCGTTCCTACCGCAGGCAATGACAGTCCGAACCCTGTCATAGAAATCGCCGACCGATTCCCCCTTTGACATGCGCATTGAGGACAATTTGTTGTTGTAATAGTCATATGTTTTACCGGTAGTATGACGCTTCTTCAGAATTTTAACAAGATCTCTGATAGTGTTTATCTGCAGGCCATGGAGGCAATTACGCAAAGCTCCGCGCAATTTGCTAATGACTATCGCGACGTAGTTGCTTTCGTCCTCGTCCGGCACGCCTACTGCCAGATTCTGAACATCTTGCAGGAAATCTCGTAAGGAGATTCCCTGGCCGTCACACATGGGCAGGCTATTAAAACGGTTCTGCAGGGTCATGCCCTGCATCATACTCGTCATATTTTGCACTGATTGTGCAGACACATCGAGTGCCCGAAGGACTTCCGGATTTGGAGCGGTCATTTTTTTTTTTTTTTTTAGTAATTCGATTGTCAAGATCACGAAAAATTAGTTAGTCAAAGATTTGTAATTTTGAAATTGAATTTTGAAAAGAAGTTACCAACGACCACTTCTGACACCAGTTAATTTGTGACATACGGGCGTTGCTACGTCAAATTAACCCCGTCGCGAGAAGCGCGACGAGTTTATATTTATTTTTCGGGATCGTCTCCGGTTCGTCCTATACAGGGCGTTCCCGATGTTTCGTGCCGGTCGATAAATAATTAATGCGGTAATTTCGAATAAGTTGAGTTTAATGATTAGTAGAGAAATGTGGTTCTTGACACTGTAGGTTAGCCGGCAAGCTCCCACACACATTCGCTCACACACACTCACACTCGTTCTTACAATCGGTACTTATTCTTACGTGTGGTAGCGGTCCAGCTCCTTCACTCCCTCTCACTCTTCACTCTCCGCTCCTTCTCTCTTTCTCTCTCTCTCTCCACACCGCGAACACACACTTAAATCTACACGACTTTTTAGTTCGTGGCTCGAATAGTTATACTTATGATAGCACGTTCAGGCTTATCACCGCGACGCAATACACTATCCGGCTCCTACGGCTCTATCGGCTTTCGCGATTTGTACCGAACCGCGTAACTCCTTCTAGATTTTAAGATTGCTCTGCGGGAGCTGAAACGAGGAGTTGATCCGAAGTTCAAGCTCGCGCTTTCGATGTCTCTTCGGGACTGCCCTTACCGGCCTGCTCATCCGCCGATCTCTTGACCGTTGGACGGCAGGCCGGGGAGGATTTTTGCACGTCCCGCGAAATTTCAAACCCGCCGAGGGGAGGCGAGAGGAGGCATTCGCATGCTCCCTCAAGCCCTCGCTCGCGATTCCCGAGGAAGATATCGCGCGATCCGTGTCGCGTAGAATTACGCTTAGCGGCCAACGCGATATTCCGAAGACTGACAAATGTAATTAATTATTCGCGAAGGCAACAGGATACATCCGGTGCATCCCGATGCCTTAACAAATAATCGCCGCTGCTGACGAGCCCGAACGTGCCATGTCGCGAGTCGCAGTCACGATTCGCGCGAGAAAATTTGAAATAAAAATTAACGCCGCGCAGAACGTGACAAACAGTTATTTAGATTATTTGAGGGACACAGTTTCGTTCTAATACATTATAAAGTAAATATCAGTTTATCAAGCTCTAGTATATAATAAAAACCTTTTTCCTACTTGACTTCATGTCTGTGACTCAGTTTATTACTCTGTGTGGGCGAATTATTTGTTCATACTAGTATTGCTGATGGCGATGGTTATCATTTAATGTGAAGTGACATGATCTCCGTAATCTTGCTCCGCTGGGGGCGCCACTTAATAATATGGAATATGCATACAAAAATAAAAAAATTTTAATCGATATCACTTTCCAACGTTTCGATATCTCACAATGAAAAAGATCCTAAAAAATCTCGATTGGCTTACTGAAGTTGGTGACATTGATTCGGTTAAATTATTGCGTAGTCCCACGAAAAAAATATTTTCCGTGATTTTGCTGTAAAATGTGACTTAAAGTTACCCGATTAAATATGAATACATTTTTTCCTTATGGGCCATGAAAAAAGCACATTTTTGGTTTTTAATGTTGGCGACCCGAGGCGCAACCCACAAGCACGACTAAATTTGTTCCAAGTCTCCCAAGTCTCCAAGGAAAAATATATTCCCGAAGTTATCCTGCATTGTAAATCTAACGTACTTATCCTAGATGTCACAAGACAATATTTGTTACTCAATTACATCTGTAAAGGATATAATTTTTTTACACGTACTGACGAACAAAAATACATTTCACGATCACCGATATGTACAGCTGCAGCAAATGTAAATGTCATATTGGAGCAATGTAAACTGTCGATGTACGCAGATAATATTGTGATGTCGCGGATGGCGATTTTTATATTACTTCCACTTTCGAGCAGCCAACTCGGCTACAGAACGCGATATTAGGACGGAAGGACTCGGTAAACACTGGAGCAAACTGCTTAAGACGTTTATTTAAATAAAAGCTGCAGCGGTACAGAGTGAACGCGCAGAAATTCGGTGACTTACTGACTATCTAAGCTAGGTGGAGGTTCGTTCTTATAGATCTATCTCGTGGCAAAGTCCAGGTAGTGGGGAAGGAATTCGGGGATCGGAAAAATACTGAAAAGGCAGATGTTTCGGACTCCTGGACGTTGGTCTGTCGTGATAAAAGGAATGCAATGGTCGAGGTTCAGGATTGTGTATTTTAGGGGGAGATAGGGAATAGGCGTTCAGAGTCTTTGAAGAAATGACGAGATGGCCGGCGGTGCGATAAGCAGCGGCGGCGGGTGGAGAGATATCGAAGGTAAATGCAGTCGTGCGGTAATCGCGTGAGAAAGGAAAAGATACAGGGAAAAGTGAGGATGGTAGAGACGATGGTTATTACACCTCCCCCCATATTTTAGAAAATTCATAAAGGGGAAGATGAATTTTCTTAAGCCTTCGGGTGGCTATGATGGCGCCGGTGGGAATGTCGTACAATTTGAGTGGCATTGGAACGGCGAGCGTCAGCTAGGTTTACACATTCTTCTAGGGGGTACTGTACATGGTAAATAGCGTGGTCAGTGTTATTACTATGGAAACAATTATTATAAACATTTACGCATGGTGAACAGGTACATTGTAACAATTTTTTGAGCACATTCAATAAGCAAGCGAATAAACCACACTTCATAGCGATTGACAGAAGTACAATGGTGATACAAGCGTAACCGAGGTATTGTATACTGTCGTAAGCGGTCTGAAATAGAGTCCTGTTTCGTCTGTGGAGTCCAATTTTCTGAGCTTCGTCTGATATCTCAGTTAGTGTCTGTCCTAAGGATTTCAGTTGTGTTACGTCGACATGTGTGGGTCTTCCTAGAGTCGTAAGATGCAAATCCTCTAGAGCCACTGAGTGATTGCCGAGGATTTCATCAAGTCTGGGGGTCCTTAGCGTCTTGTTAATGAGCAAGTCAGTTGTCCGTGTCATCGTGACTTCATGTCGAGGTCTAATGACGATGTTGTCCGTTTGTCCGATGCAATCTCCGGCGATTGTTACTTTGTTTGTCCCGTGTAGTGTGGTCTGGTGGCTATTGTGGTCATCGCAAATTATGTGAAGGGTTTCGGGTGCAGGAGAGGTCACGATCCAGGAGTTACCGTTCTTCAGCTGGATCCACATAGATTTAACTAAATTGATGAACAATACTTGACATTCTGAATCGGATATATCGCTTGGTCTTTGTAATATAACAGCTTCGCAGCTAGACGGATTATTTATAGTGTAATCAGGGTTTTGGCGCTTACACAGAAATTTGGAGCTCAGTTTCTTACATTGGGAAAGATCAGATTCGGAACTGGGGGTGAACAACGTTTTTACATCATTTATTATAACGGTTGTGTCCGGCGGATTCAGATAGTAGAATGTAGGGCCCGATGATTTTCGTTGAAGTATTGGTATGAGTCTGTACGCATGCAGTACGGCATTTTCTACTACCGGAATCTTGATGACGTAGGCAAAACGATTACTATGTATCATAACGCTGATATCACTTATTTCGACTATGGCGGTGAACGCAGACTCCGTTAGGGGTATGGGAGGCGTATCGCTGGAAATAGTTTTTTCCCGTATAGCAAGGAGAGCTTTAATTAGATCTGCAGGACTGAGAATTTGGGGGTGAACAATCCCTTGTTTGCCATCATTAACGGCGTTGAGAACGTTGTTAAGATTTTCGCTGTACTCGTCAATAAGAGTCTCTAGAAGGGCGACTTGAGAACTAATAATAATATTGCGTGTATTATTTGTTGCCTGGTAACCGACCTTGTACATTGCTTCGTAAAGTTTATCGGCGTCTCTTGTCAAATTTTGAATTGCTTTAGAGAAAGTGGAGACCATTGCTTTTACTATTGCAGTCTGATTGCTGATGAGCGTGCTTAATCGTGTATTATCCGAATGGACTTTATCTATTTCGTTATTGTAATATTCTGCGTCCGAGTTTCCTAATGTTCCAAATAAAATTTTACTAATGTCTCCGATGAAATTGAACACGCCTCTTTTAGATCGAGGAGAATAATTAATGATGTTCATTAAACGAATTCTACGGTCTTCAATTCTGTGCATTCTCTGTCGTACAGTTTCTATCGTTATTGATTCTAAGCAAGGATCACTTTTTCGTGTGTCGTTACAAGCTAGTGATAGTATGTTGGCGATGTGGAACAAATAATCCCGGTGAAGATTTATCTCGGTGAGGTTAACGTAGTTTACCACGGTCCAGGTCTTGTGGTACATCACCACATCTCCCAGGTGTTCCAGGTAGATTGGTCCAGGCACCGGTTCAACCTTGACTTGATCCTCGGCTAAGCATCTTGATAGAGAAAGTAGGAGGAAGAGTAGCACCAGCATGGTGATCTAAACATAGAAACGATTAATTTCGAAAATAAGGCTTAAGTTTGTTTACATGAATAAGTTTCTTCCTATTTCTAAGCAGTATTTCGTAGTCGACGTCGGATGTTCGACTGAGGATTATCGCTGGACCTTCCCAGCGCTCGGCGAGAGGAGATGTATCTCGTTGTTGGTCGACGAGAACTTCGTCTCCTATTGAGAAGACCGGTGAGGAACGTAGGATGTGAGCATCTTGGGTTGCTTTATATCGTTCCTTTGTTCGGAGAAGATGTTCACGCCCTTTCTTCAAGAAGCGGTCGTGGTCAGCTCGAAGTCCCTCGAAGTATTGGTCGATGGTGACATTTGTACGGTGGATAGGTAGATTGTTCGGGATGTTTGGCTTGCGTCCGAACTGCATCTCGAATGGCGTTAGACTGGTGCCCTCGTGTTTTGCGGTGTTATATGCCATCGATACGAACTTCAACTTTTTATCCCAGTCTTCGCGGTCATCTCGAATAAGGGCTTTGATCTGTTCCTTGATAGGCCCGTGCGCTCTCTCAAGGCTTCCATTGCTTTGCGGATGGAACGCCGTAGTCGTCATGTGGTTAACCTTAAAGAGTTTCTCCAAATGCTTGAAAGTTTGGCTGATGAAATTGCGACCTCCATCAGTGAGAATTATCTTTGGTGCACCATGAATGTAAATAAAGTGTTTGACGAGGGCGTTCACGGTGGCTTGAGCATCCATTGTTTTGAGAGGAATGAGAGTGACGTACTTGGTCAATTGATCCTGGACTGACAAGATGTACTTATATCCGTCGCTTGACTCAGGTAAAGGTCCCACAAGGTCCAGAGCTATTTTATCATTGGGTCTTTCTGGTGTGTCTGTAATCACGGCTTCTGCTTGTGGTCGTATTCTAACCAGCTTAACCCTTTGACACGTGTCACACTTCCGAATATAATCCTCGATGTCCCGTTGCATATTTGGCCAGGTAGCGACCGCCTTTATGCGATCGAGGGTCTTAGCTACTCCAAAATGTCCAGTGGCCTTCGTGCCGTGATGGTGCCTGATGATTTCGTTTTTTTCTTCTTCTGTACCTGCTTCGTGAAGTTCCGAATCATAAAGGTACAGTACGGGTCGTGTCACTTTCTTCGACCAAATGAAATTTATCATCTGTTTTATTCGTGCTTTTGTTGTTGGGTGAATGGTCAGGTGTTTGCATCCCAGAAAGATCTTTGTTGGTTCAGTGGTTTCCATTAGTGTGTCTACGAGTTGGTTGAACCAAACTATTTCTTCCTCGGAGAAGTCAATGTGCAGCGCGTCTTTATCTTCTGTAGGTGCGTCTGCAATTTTCAAAGTTGGCACATTTTTTGGAGCGGTTTGCTCACTAATCTCGGAGACATACGGAATCTTGTCGGTGAGTTCAAATTCCATATATACTGGTGTCTCTTCGCCTGGTTCACCTTCTGTTCTTTTATCGTCTTTGTTTTTCTGTTCTTTGGTGGTCTGTTTCATTATCTCTGCTGGGCCTGCCGCTCGCTGCTGACCTCGGGTGGTCACGGCATAAATCCTCGAGAGAGCATCGGCATTGGTATTCAATGTGCCCTTTTTGTACAAGCACTCATACTCATACTCTTCTACTTTCATCCTTAGCCTCATTAGGCGGCTATTGGTCGGGGGATCGGTGGCCTTCAAAATCCAAATTAGCGGCTTGTGGTCGGTGACAATTTTGAAGCTCTTCCCGTACAGATATTGCCTAAAGTGTTTTGTAGCCCATGTTATTGCGAGCATTTCTCGCTCGGTAGTCGAGTACCGTTGCTCGGCTTTGTTAAGGGTACGAGAGGCGTAAGCGACAGGACGGTCCTTTCCAATCGGTCCCTGTGATAGCACAGCGCCCACTGCGTGGTTGCTTGCATCAGTGGTCAAAACAAAAGGCTGTGTAAAATCGGGATATTGCAACACTGGCGCTGTCGTGAGGGCTGTGCGTAATAAATTGAAGGACTGTTCCTGTTTTTCCGTCCATGACCAGGTACTGTCCTTTTTCAAAAGTTCGGTGAGTGGTTTTGCCATCTTGCTGAAGTCCTTGATGAATTTGCGGTAATATCCAGCTAATCCAAGGAACTGTTTTATTTGCTTAGGATCGCGTGGTGCCGGAAAATTCTTAACTGCCTCGATTTTCTTCGGGTTTGGTTTGACACCTTCTTCAGATATAACGTGACCCAAAAATTCTAATTCTGGGCGAAGAAATTCGCATTTGTCGGGTTGTAACTTGAGATCCGATTCACGTAAGCGATTCAACACGTCAATCAGCTTTTTATTATGTTCCTCCAGCGTGTTACCGTAAATAATTATGTCGTCGAGGTACACGAAGCAGGCATTTCCGATGAGTCCACGTAGTGCATTGTTCATCATGCGTTGGAACGTCGGTGGCGCATTTTTTAATCCAAAAGGCATCCTGTTGTAATGGTAATGTCCAGAAGGTGTCGAAAATGCTGTCTTATGTTTGTCTCGCTCATCCATTGGAATCTGGTGGAAGCCTGACGCAAGATCGAACGCTGAAAAGTATTTTGCTCTTCCCAGTTGGTCCAGAATTTCATCGATGCACGGCAGAGGGTACGCGTCGTGAGCGGTTTTTTCATTTAATTTCCTAAAGTCAATGACTATCCGCCACTTCTTTTTTCCGGATGCGTCCGATTTTTTTGGTACGACCCAGAGGGGTGAATTATACGGAGAATTGCTTGCTTCGATGAGTTTTTTTTTTAGCATCTCGTTAACTTGCCGGTCGATTTCTTCTTTGCGTGCTGGAGGGTATCTGTACTGTTTGACGTTTATCGGAACGTCATCGCTTGTGATAATGCGGTGTTTAACCGCTTTTGTACCGGGCAGAGGGTCGCCAGGTAGTGCAAACACATCGGGGTAGGACGAGACGATGTCCCATACCTGTTCCGCCAGTTCTGGAGGCACGTGCTCCAGTCGTACATTCTCCTTTAAGGTACGAATTCTTTCCGCCGAATTGTGTTTCGAAATTTGATAGATCCCTGCTGCGCCCTTCGGTGCGTCTTGGCGCTCCTCCTTAGGTGAAAGGGTAAGGTCCTCTAATGGGCTCCCACGAAGCAGGTCTACCGTAACCCTGATGGGTTCTTCCGAGTCGTTTATTACAGGCACTCGGGCTTCATAGTTTTTGGCCTCGTAGATGCAAGGCACAATAAAATTAGAGTTGTCCTCGGTTGTCACAGCTGGTCCGTTGGCGATGTTTGTGTGTGTCGTGATCCAGTAAATAGATCTTGCTGGTACCGTTAGCTCAAGCGGTTCAAATTCCAATCGTTTGCCGTTTAATTCCAGAAAATTTTGTGGACCAATACCAATATATGTCTGATACTCCGTCATAAAAGGTATGCCAATGAGTCCATCTTCTTCAAGAGGAAAGTTATCTGGGACTACGTGAAAAATGTGTTTCTTTCCCTCATATTCTTGTTGGGTAACGAATAATGATCTGTGCAGATCGTTGCCCATTCGAAATTCCGTGTTGACATTTTTATCTACGAGAGATGTCCCTTTCAATATTCCTCTCTTAATGAGACTAATGGCCGATCCCGTATCTAATAGAAATCTTCCTGGTCCTCGGATGTGCTGCATTGATAGTTTGACGACGCGTTTGGTGGATCCAATGGCGTTAACTCGAGGCAATGATTCGTTTCTCCCGTTGCATTTATTTCTTCCGTTGGTACGTGGTTGACTCGTGGTGGAGGGCGAGGTGAAAACCGTTCCTCGCGAAAACCCGATGGCTGGGCAGGAGCGCTCGCTTTTCGTTGAGTGTCGTAATTTTTCTTACGGCATTCACGTTCGAGGTGCCCCATTCGGTGGCAATAATTGCACGATACCTGCGTACGCTGGGTCGAGGCTGAAGCCGCGGGTGGCCTGCTGGACGGATGTGAAGGTCGGCGGTGTGTATTTGAGTTCCGTTCTGTGAGGTTTAAGTTCCGTGTCATCATCTCCCTGGTGTAATCGTAGGCTTCGGCGGCCTGTGCGAATGCGATTGCTGCTCGGATGTTTTCAGGCCTCTGGGCGCGTACCTCAGTTGAAAGTTCCTTGCGGAGACCCAGCAAATACTGTTCCAGGCCCTGTTCTCTTTCATATTCGATGACGAATTTTCTCTTCGCCTCGTCCGGCGTAGAGTTTGAGAGAACTGCAAGCACCTGGTTTTGCACCTCGAGGAAACGGTTCGTAAATTTCGAGACAGCTTCATTCTTGCCTTGAAACATACGCGCACGCTTATCTCTCCAAACGCTGACAGGTTGCAGATTTCCGAATAATATACGGAGTCCTTCGTACAGTTTATCGTACGTGTCCGTTTCGTATTCCTGTATTTCCCGAGCCGCTTCGCCTATTATTCTTTTGGCGATTATTAATTTCCGCAGATAATCTGGTCTGGCTACCTGTGACCTTACATCTTCAATTGATGCGATGAACGTTTCTACACCGATACCTTTCCCGTCAAATTCCCTGACTAGCTCTATCGCTTCTTTCGGTGTTATCTCTTCAAACGATGCTACGGTCGTTACGCTCCCGGTTCGCGACATTTGTTCGTCGCCTGGACCTTTTGATCGATCCAACACTTTGTTCATCGCGTTTTTAAGCGTGTCACCGACGTTTGTTATCGACATTTCGTTGGTGACCACGGAGTCAGTTTCCGAATCGGACGCGAAAATTATTGGTTCGCGGTAATGAGTAAATGAATTGTTACTCACCGATTCGTTTGGTGTATCCAGCGTTGGATCTCTTCGTCTCTTACAGATTTTTCGTGTCGTCGATCAGTCCTATGTTCCCAGCACTTTGAGTTGACTACCCCACACTTAGCACCAATTGTGATGTCGCGGATGGCGATTTTTATATTACTTCCACTTTCGAGCAGCCAACTCGGCTACAGAACGCGATATTAGGACGGAAGGACTCGGTAAACACTGGAGCAAACTGCTTAAGACGTTTATTTAAATAAAAGCTGCAGCGGTACAGAGTGAACGCGCAGAAATTCGGTGACTTACTGACTATCTAAGCTAGGTGGAGGTTCGTTCTTATAGATCTATCTCGTGGCAAAGTCCAGGTAGTGGGGAAGGAATTCGGGGATCGGAAAAATACTGAAAAGGCAGATGTTTCGGACTCCTGGACGTTGGTCTGTCGTGATAAAAGGAATGCAATGGTCGAGGTTCAGGATTGTGTATTTTAGGGGGAGATAGGGAATAGGCGTTCAGAGTCTTTGAAGAAATGACGAGATGGCCGGCGGTGCGATAAGCAGCGGCGGCGGGTGGAGAGATATCGAAGGTAAATGCAGTCGTGCGGTAATCGCGTGAGAAAGGAAAAGATACAGGGAAAAGTGAGGATGGTAGAGACGATGGTTATTACAATATATATATTACTTTGATTCCATTTATTTTTTCAATTATTATCGGAACTTGTCAACTTTCTGAAGACATCACAATTGAGTTTGCGAGGTTTTCACAATGTAGAATTAGTGAAACAATTAATGTTATTAGAAGATACATGTACGGTTAACAATTGCTACAGAGCTTTCGCTATTTCTCTGACCTACTCGTTTATTCGCTCATGAAATAATTCTCGTTGTAGCTAATCAATGTCAGCTTTTTGCGAATTTCGCTAAAGGAAGCGAACAGAGAACACTAGACGCCATCTAAATGTGAAGGGTTTTATTGACACAGGTTATTCGTTACTGGTGTAACATTATGTAAAAAAAATGTCGGGTGAACGAGAAGATAGTTCGCCCCCATCATTGGGTGCACGCGAGCGGAATGAGTCTTGCGCGGCACCACTGACGAGATACGCAGCACGAAAAAGATTGAAAAGACAATTCGAAACTCATTCAAAAATACCAAATAGTGGAGAATGGAATTTTAGGCCTTCAGTACAGCTATTACACGTGAGTAAAAAGTTTATTCATTTTGTATTCCGTTCCCGTCTATACTACAATTAAAATCATAATTGATTGTACCCCAAAAATTATTTGCAGGCTGTACATTCGACTGCGGTACCGAAAGAGGCATCTAAGCGGTCGCACGATCCCCCTGTTAGTACCGGAAAAAGCGTTATCGATGATAACGAAATTCATGAAAACGCGTCTTTGGAAGATGAACATCTTGTCCTCGATAATTGTGGAAAATGTTCCCGCATCGATATGCAAGAGCAGCACGGGATCGATGATGCAACGATGGAAGTGGAAGAGCCAGAACAAAACAACATAGATACAGGTGATGCGAGCGAACAAGAAAGCCATATTAGCAATACCGATTATTCGATAAGTTCGCGTGCAAGTGAGACTGACAATAATGGTGATGAATATGTTACGGTGAGTTCCGTTAATTTGAACTGTATCGGAGAACAAGTTTTAAATATGAATACGGGAGATATGTCGACCGATGACGAAAGATTAGTTCATAATCGTTACAATAGCTCCTCGGTCGAAGATAATTACCATTATGTTGTACATTCACAAAGTCACGGCGACAGCGGCAACAATGATAATGACGATGATGATGATCATCATGATCATGATCATGTAAATGATAAAGGAAAAGTGTTCAGTCTGGATGAAACGGACAAACGACTATCGAGGCCCGTGCAATTAAAGACATTCGTAACAAACTTGCACATGATTTTGTTTACACTTGCTTTTGCCATTCGCTCGAAATTGACGTACATAATGATAATCACATTGTTTAAGAATCTAAAGAAGATGATGGTAGAATCAATTTTTCCTACATACACCGCCGGTCTGTGGAGATTGTTATCTAGAAAGGACGATAATGCAAATACACGTTACTGGTACTGTCGAACATGTCAAAGCGGAATGGGCAATGGTAATAAACCGGTGAAAGATTGCAAGTGCGAAAAATGCGGACCTGGGAAAGTTAACGATCGCATGTCATATTTCTTAATATTGAATATCAAGGCCCAACTGTTGCAATTATTATCGAAAAAAACCATAATAACTGATCTCAATTACCGATTCAGTCGAAAGAAAATAGCAAAGTGTACAAAAAGTTATCCTCACCGAACGGGTTTCTGAGTTGTAAATATAATTTTTCGTTCGGATTGTTTACAGACGGCGCTCAAGTGTCCGTTTCATCGAAAGCCTCCGCGTGGCCCGTAATGCTGACGATAAACGAATTATCGCCGCAATCTCGAAAAAAGCACATGATACACGCCGCATCATGGGTCGATACGTTTCATCCAGATTTGAATCTTCTTCTTTCACCAATTATGGAGCAATTGACCGAATTGTACGAAACTGGAATAACGTGGAAAAATCCACACAACGATGAAAAGATAACAAGTAAATTCATAACACTAGTAATTACAGTAGATTCCGGTGCGAGATGGACTTTATTGAATATGACCCAGTACAATGGAGAATTTGGATGTACTTTTTGTTATGCAAAAGGAATGACGGTATCCGGAAAGCGCGTGTACCCAATCACTGATGTATTGGACAGTTGTCGTACAAACGAGCAGGTAAGGCGAGATATGGAGCGGCTTGTAATGTTAAAAAAAACATATCCTGATGCAAAATTGCATGGCGTGAAAGGTATATCAGCAGTTGCTATTCTCGATTATTTCGATATGGGTCAATGGATAATTGTAGACAGTATGCATAATGTATATCTCGGTGTTGCAAAGAAACACATGGAAATTATAATGAAAAATGCGAGTGAACCCTGGTACATAGGCACACCAAACAACGTTAACGAAATCAACCGTCGTATAATGGACATTAAAACTCCGACAGTAATATCGAGACTTCCGAGTACGCTCGACACGATGGCTATGTGGAAAGCTTCGGAATGGCGTAATTGGTTATTGTATTATGCATTGCCATGTTTGGACGGCATTGTCAGCAACGAACATTTGAAAATTCTTCGACTGCTGTCTAGCGCTGCTTCTATTCTCAACGGAGATTCGATAACGACCGGTAACATGAGTAGAGCAAGACAGTTACTAGGACAGTTCGTTAAGAAATATCAAACGTTTTTCGGCATTGAGTACATGTCTTACAATGTTCATTTGCTGAACCATTTGGCCGATTCAGTGGAAAATTTTGCAGCATTTTGGACACATAGCGCATTCCCTTACGAGTCATGGAGCAAACGCTTGATCGATAATGTCACTTCAGCCAACTCGAGAGCTTTGCAAATAGCTACCCGATTTTTAATAACACGGTTTGTCGAAGACAGTATGATTGATGATCGAGTACCATTGGAAACGCGAAAAATGATTCATGAGACGCTGAATGCCGGTTTCAAAAGGAATAAATATGCAACTGATTTTACGGAGTCTCAACGACCTTTCCTCGCGGTGGAAATAATTAAAAAACGTCTATTGAATGAATATGAGAGCGAAGCGATTGATACGACTTCTGACGGGCCACCACCGCTGGAGGCGACTTTTTATAAAAGTGCGGTAATAAACGGCATTGACTATCATACCAAGTCGAATAAGCAAACGCGTTATAGTAACGAATTCATTTATTTCGAACTAGAAAAAATGTACGCGCAAATCATTAATGTAATTGGTTTCACGAAAAAGAATGATGAAAATGTTGAAGAAAATGTCTTCGGTTTACTAGTAGAAAGTCTCGTCAGTGAAGAAATTTATCCATATAATTCTGAACATATCGGAAGCGTAGTTCGACGAAATATGAGTCTTATCTTTATTTCTTGCGATCGGAATATACCTGTGTGTAAGCCGGCGTTTGTAGTGAAGAGAATTGACGATCATACGGTTTACATGTCACGTATACCGAACTTATATGAAACTGACTAATACAATTAGATAGTAAGTAAAAAATAACCTGAGCATTAGTTTGACTGGTTTGTAAGACTGATTTGTACTAAAAGACTGATTTATGGTAGAAGCGATACCAGCGGCCAATCGTTAAGAAAATTATTACCTGTGAATCGATACTCTGTGTATATTATCATTACCACAATAGTGAGAAAAAGATTGTATTCATTTTTATATAAAGCAAACATTTATAGCTACAACGAACAATCTTGCTCGTAAAGCTACAAAAAATCGATCATAACGCGTCGAAAGTATAACCTCCACCAAAGTAAGTTTATTTGTGTAATAATATTGTACAAATTATTAATTCAACAATGAAATAAAAGTCAACATGCCAAGACATATGAGAAATAGTTCATGAAATCTCGAGGCTTCACCGAATGTAAATCGAGCTAACAGGCAGTGGGAACGTTTTTTGCGACATTTAGGTGTGAACAAATAAAAACATCGTAATGAGTATTGCTGCGACTCTTTGTGCATACTGTCTAACATCTCACTTACGGTTTTGCCTCGGTTCCGCCAAGCACTGAGGCTACCAGCGAGACTCGAGCAATACTCTGATTCACGAACGGTTTTGCCTCGGTTCCGCCAAGCAATGAGGCTACCGGGAAGACGGTTCTGGTTTTGCCGCAGTTTTGCCTCGGTTGCGTCGAGTACCAAGGCAAGCGGCGAGATTTCAGCGGTACTCCAGTTCCGGTTTTGCCTCGGTTCCGCCGAGTGCCAAGGCTAGCGGCGAGAATTCAGCGGTACTCCGGTTCCGGTTTTTCCTCTGTTCCGCCGAGTACCAAGGCTAGTGCCGAGATTTCAACGATACTCCGGTCCCGATTTAGCCTCGGTTTTGCCTCGGTTCCGCCGAGTACCAAGACTGGCGGCGAGATTTCAGCGGTACTCCGGTTCATACACGGTTGTGCCTCGGTTCTGGCAAACACTGACGGTACCTGTAAGATTCGAGCGACACTCTGATCCACGCACGGATTTGCCTCGATTCGGCCGAGTACCAAGGCTAGCGGTGAAATTCCAGCTACACTTCGATTCACATAAGGTTTTGCCTCGGTTCCGTCAAGCACTAAGGCTACCAGCGAGACTCGAGCGACACTCCGATTCACGCACGGTTATGCCGCGGTTTCGCAGAGTATCAAGGCTAACGGCGAGATGACAGCGCACTCCGATCCACATACGGTTTTTCCTCGGGTTTATCGAACCAAGGCTAGCGGCCAGATGACTGCGATGCCCGGTTTGATATGATTTCGCCTTGGTATGACAGGAAACCCGGTCACCAATAACTTTCAGAACGCACACTCGGTTTAATCTAAATCGAGGCAAATTCGGTTATGTACGGACGTATAAATTAAGAAATTTACTAACATAGATATTATTCCGATTTTGCCTCGGGTCAGCGTACTAAAACGAGGCAAGCCAGCCCGTTTTTACTACGGTTTTGCAACGATTTTTCTGCTAGGGTAGTCACCTTCCTATCTGCGAAAGAGCCGAGCAGTCACTCGTATTAATTTTTAATAAGGTTGTAAGTCCGACTTAACACCAGGCAGGGCCATTAGTGTGTGAAGCTTTTGCAGTGCGACAGTGAGTGATACACATTGAGGAACGTAGGAGTAAGTCTAATTAATCGAGAACCTCGTTGTGAGCTTGGGCGACAGCTTGCGAGGTAAAAGAACGAGTAAAAACCGACGTGGCAGTGTTAAACACCCAAAGTATCGCGTATTTGCTCTTAAAGAGTTTTTTTCTCTCAATTAGAACTTCAAAGACTTCGACGTCATTATCTGGATTCAGAGCCTCGTTGTGAGCTAAGGCGACAGCTTGTGAGGATAAATAACGAGTAAAGCCACACGCGACTCACTTAACATCTTAGGTTTTCGCGGAGGGTGTTTAGTGCGTATCCCTCAATCTAGAAACTCGTGCGGAAGAACGGCAGAAATACGAGTATATATCGAATTGCGTGTTGGAGCATGGAACATCCCATACGTTCCCTTTTTTCTTACGTTGAGAAATCATAGGCACCAAGGGCAAGGGCCAATAATTGTGTAAATTCTTCATTTTCAACAAATTCGGCAAATTGAGTGTTGAGCCCCCTACGCGCCAGCCATTTGTCGCGTACGAATTTCACAGCAGTAATGTCCGGTATTTATTTCGGCCAAGCGCCGTCTCTCACTCGGCGAGATAGCCAAGGCCGCTCTCATTTACTACAAGAACAATAGAGTTCGACTCTCGCCGAGGACACCGAAAAGCGACAGGTGTCAATGATTCTGTCCATCTTTTCCCGCCGAATCCAGAATACGAACTCTGTATCTTCTCGAGCATTCTATTTATTTCACATCAAGCCCAATTTCGAGCACCCGCCCTGACCGCGAGTTTCCGAAACGTTTCAATCCACACATACACACACGCACGAACGCTCGCACGCACGCACGCACGCACGCACGCACGCACGCACGCACGCACGCACACACGCACGCACGCACGCACGCACACACACACACACACACACACACGAACAAACACACACGTGAGATAGCGAGAGGTGCAAGTGGCGCCATCGGTCAGGATCGAGCGGCGGCTCGATCGATATCGAACCGAGCGCAAGCGCAGACGAGAGATCGGAAGCATCGCGGCGCTGCCAAGCAGGCTTGCGGCGAAAGCACGCTCATGGTCGAAGAAAGGCGAAAGCGAGGGAAAATCGGCCTCGCCGATTAGCCAAAAGTGACGACACTGAAAAATGCACGGCCCCAACATGGACACCATTAGCTCGGCAGGTAATGCCGGAAGTGCGTCACAGGAATACCGCCCCAGCATTGGAGGGCGAGCGGAGCTCCCCGCGAGTAACCAATAAGAAAATTAATAATCGGCCGATCGCACGCAGACGCGAGTCCGCCAAAACCCTGCTGAAACAACGAAGAAGGGGAGCAAAATCGGGGTATAAAAAGGCCATCATCAGTCAATCGATCATCAGTTCAACGATCTACCTTACCAGCGGACAACTCTCCAGGAATAAAGTGAAAAGTGAAATAAAAGTGAAATAAAGTAAAATAGTGCCAAAAAGGACTTATAAAATTTGTGCCGAGTTGGACTTATGAATTTCTGTGCCGATTTGAACTTATAAATTTCTGTGCCGAGTGAACTTATTAATCTGTGCCGATTCGGACTTGTAAAAATTGTGCCGTTTCGGCCATATAAAAATTGGCCACGCTGGACTTGTGAAATTCGAGCCGAGGACTCATAAAATTTATGACACTCTGAAATTTCGTGCCAAGTTTGAACTTAGAAAGCTGTGCAGCCATTGGAGCAAATCAGTAAGGTGACCTCGGTGACCGGTCAGATAAGTGGCAAGTGACGGAATATATAATTCTACAACATCAAGGGCGAAAAAGGCGCATCCAGGGCTTCATTCACTTTCCCTGAAGGGACCAATACCGGCAAATCGAGATAAAAACGTTCAATTATCAAATTAACACCAATTGCAATTGCGAGGTGAGCGAACCTTCACCGTCGATGGCCGTGCCGTGACGTCGCGACAAGACAGCCGAGCACAGCGGCCAGCCGGACTTCGCGACGACCGAGAAGCTGCCCGCGGATGCGTCGTACGATCGCATGCGAATAAATTCTGTCGATTAAATATTCCAACTGCAAGAATTTAATTTATTCAATAAAAAGAGAAATACGATCGGAGTATAAGAATAATCGGTTCGCACCAATTTTGTTATCGACTGAAACGAATATCTTGACCGAGAATAAAACACGAATAAATTTTAAGAATCGCAAAACTTGTAATCACCCAAGAGCTTGTCACTGTACAAATAAAAATTATTATTTTTTCATAAGACACAGAGATAAGACACACATAAGATTCAGAGGCACATAAAAAACGTCTCTGACATACCAATCCGTAATTCCTAGACGCTCGAGTCCACGAATCCTTCCGTTTGAGTACCCGTTCCGCTAAAGGAGGCGTGCGAATTCGGGGAAATTATTGTTCGGGCAGTTGCTCCTGTTACAGTATATATTGTAGATATTTCGTTTCCGTTTTTTTTTTTTTTTTTTTTTTTTTCTAGAATGCCTTTATTTTTGCTGCCGTCAAGTGTGAGGCGCAGTAAATTTTCCTTTGAATATAGATTATTATTATTATTATACAGGGTGAAATTTAACTACTTCGGAATATTTTACAGTCTGGTAGAGCGCGTCATCCTGAGTATTTTGCGTTTTTAAAAATTTTTTTACGATAAAAATTGACCGAAAGTTAACCAATTTGGGCGCAATTATGAATGTTTGAGTGGAACGGTGTCGGGCTAGAATTCATCTGTCGAATTCGGTGGGGGCAACGCGCGGTGTTCCTACGCGCGTGAAAATAGTCCCGCGACGAAACGTCAATTCCGGTGGATGTTACTTCGTATAGTACAGGGGAGCATTCAATTATTGAATTAAATAAAGTGATGTGAAAATAGAAAATAAAAAATAAATAAAATTCAAAAGTGAGGTTATTACTCTCGACGGATGAGAAGTTCAAATTGAAATGTGAGCGATAAATGTGATCAGTAATGTTACCGTAAATTAAATATTTTTACCGTAAAAATGCGGGAGCGTTTCCCTCGCAGTTTAGGTGTACACCGAAGACTTCCTCGAAGTTTAGCTCAACGGGAGCGTTTCCCCCGCAGTCTAGGTGTACCCCGAAGACTTCCTCGAGGTTTACCTTAACCGGAGTGTTTCCCTCGCAGTCTAGGTATAAACCGAAGACTTCCTCGAGGTTTAGCTCAACGGGAGCGTTTCTCCCGCAGTCTAGGTATACCCCGAAGACTTCCGCGAGGTTTAGCTTAACGGGAGCGTTTCTCCCGCAGTCTAGGTATACCCCGAAGACTTCCTCGAGGTTTAGCTTAACGGGAGCGTTTCCCTCGCAGTCTAGGTATACACCGAAGACTTCCTCGAGGTTTAGCTCAACGGGAGCGTTTCCCCCGCAGTCTAGGTGTACCCTGAAGACTTCCTCGAGGTTTACCTTAACGGGAGCGTTTCCCTCGCAGTCTAGGTATACACCGAAGACTTCCTCGAGGTTTAGCTCAACGGCAGCGTTTCCCCCGCAGTCTAGGTATACCATGAAGACTTCCTCGGGGTTTAGCTCAACGGGAAGGTTTCCCTCGCAGTTTAGGTGTACCCCGAAGACTTCCTCGAGGTTTAGCTCAACGGGAGCGTTTCTCCCGCAGTCTAGGTATACCCCGAAGACTTCCTCGAGGTTTAGTTTAACGGGAGCGTTTCCCTCGCAGTCTAGGTATATCGCAAAGACTTTCGCGAGGTCAATTTATGGAGAGAACATCTCTCAGGATCTAGCTTGAGAAAAAAATGCGCTCAAGGTCGAGCTTGAGGAGAAAACGCTCGCAAAGTATAGCTTGACCGGTGAGTATCTTCCGTGCTCTTGCTTTACTTAAGCTAGAACCCATGAGACATTTACTGCTCAAGCTTGAGAAAGTCTTCGAGGTACCCGCGTAGAAAAAAGTCGTAAGGGAAAGGGTATTAAATTGAGTACGGGTTGAATACGGGGAATCGTATGGGAACGAATATGGGTGAAGTATAATCTGACTATGGGCTTTGTTCAGTTCCCACATTCATCCCATACACTTTTCCAGACTCTTTGCCAGCTATCGGGTACGACCTCGAACATTTTCATGCAATCAAACGCACACACTTTCCCAGACTCTTTCCCAGTCACCGCGTACAGGCTCAAAATTTTTTGTGTAATCAATCCCATTCTCTTTTCCAGACTCTTTCCCAACCATCGCGTACAACCTTCAAAAAATTTCTATTAATGCGGTTGGTGGGAAAGAGTCTGGAAAAGAGTATGGGATAGATAGACCAAAAGAGTCTGGAAAAGTGTGTGGGGTTGATTGCATGAAAATGTTCGAGGTCGTACCCGATAGCTGGCAAAGAGTCTGGAAAAGTGTATGGGATGAATGTGGGAACAGAACAAAGCCCATAGTCAGATTATACTTCACCCATATTCGTTCCCATACGATTCCCCATATTCAACCCATGCTCAATTTAATACCCTTTCCCATACAACTTTTTTCAACGCGGGTACACATAGACTGCCAGAGAAACGCTGCTCTTAAGGTACACGTCGAGGAAGTCTTTAGGGTAGATCAGCGACGTAGATCCCAATAAAAACGCTCGAATCAAGCTAGACTTCGTGTACGTCTTCTTGTAGTAATCCTCGTACTACAATTGACATTACAACATTCAGTATCTTCTAACAGAGTCTCTCTAAGTGTTTAAACAGTTCGAACCGGTCGGCGAGTTCCAATCGTTCGTCGGGTTCGAACAGCTCGACCGGTTTGAACAAAGTTCGAACAAGTACCGAACTCCAATGGTGAGCTCGAACAGATTCCAACAGGTTCGTGTACATCCCTTAAAAATACGGTAATTTTACGAAATATTAAAATACCAATAATTCCACATCTCTAGTGAGTACTTTAATTTTCACTGACGCGATGGATTCTTATAGTAACATCTGTTTTTCAATTCATCGCAGCACGGGAAGAATTAAAAAACTGATTTTATTGTGAGAATTCATCGCTGGGTGGGTGAAAGTTACGGTACTATCACAGCAGAGAAAGTACGGAGGATAGCATGTGACAGTTCAACACATCGATGTAAAAGGGAACCTGCGATCCATTCATCGAAGGAAGGAACATGATTCTCTTTGCTGAATCGCAATTGTAAGTATTCGACAAAGGATCAAACAGCCGAATAGAATTTTCCTCATCGATGAGAGCCTTGGTAAGTCTTATTATTGTTGAGAATACCCGTCTGTTGAATGAGTGGATTCGAATTTTTTATTTCCTTTCAGGTTCAATGCAAATGAAAGCGTCGACATAGTTATTGTAGTGATAAAAAAAAGTTGAAAATTGAAATCTTCATATCGATTTCTCATATGTTCCTTTATTCGCGAAACTTCTTCTATGCAAAAACATTTTCTCTATTTTTGACGTCCTCGTACAGGAAACATACCGAATAAAAAAAAATTATGAATAAGCGATATAAAAATTTCAAGTTTCAACTGTTGTATGGAAGCGATATGAAAATAACAATGTTCATCTCTTATTAGGAAGATATAGAAAATTTCAAAGTTCAACTTTTTTCAATGTCAACGTCTTGTTACACTTTTATGCAAAATGGCTGGTCGATTTAGGTTCAGTGCGTAAAAAAATACAATCATCGCGCTTTATTTGTCCGATTTGCGCTTGGCGCGAAAAAATACATAGAATTATGCACTCCTGATTTTTTCGCACTTTTTGCACTTTCGATTTTTACTCAAGAAATCCAAGTGATGCTTCTATTTCTAGTTTTTTCATACCCATCGTCTTGTGATAGACACCTGGATTTTGGAACATTTTGAACACGCTTTCATTGAAATGTCAGATTATTTTTTTGTTTTTACCAAAACAAAGATTCCTCTACCCGGAATTAATACATTTTGTATTAATCGACCGCATGAATGGTACAGTGTAGCAACCCAACAACTTTGGTCACTTTCATTGTTCGCGCGATCGCTGAATATAATATTTTTTTTATTTTTGCTCAACGTTAATAATTCCAATGATTCTCTGGATGCAGAACGTAGGTGAGCTATCGCTCTATCAGATAAATTAAGTTTCGTCATTGGTTTAATTGAAAAAAGTTACATTCGAAGAAAATAAAACATTTTAATTGCTATAACGTAATAATAAACTATACGTAACAAAGCCAGCAACGCCGCCGGCATCGGCTCTTTTCACTTCCTGATTAAAATTTACGCCTTTAACAGCCCATCCACAAAATGGTTTAATCGACCAATTGAACGGGCGATACCGAGCACGTTTCCGTCAATGTCGATAATGTATTAACAAACCATACGTAAAAAAGCCAGCAACGCTGTCAGCGAAGCCAGCAAGAGAGGAGATGGTTCACGTGAAACCTTATCGTCTTACGCAACTCGTAAGATGGGTGAGAACGTTGCTTCAATTTGGTTAAGGGGCCTGCTGAAAGATCTCCCGCCCTTACTCGTACAGATCTTAAAGAACTACCATTAACTTTCATTCTTCCGGTTAGTACTGTTTGCCGAATTGAAGCGGCCTCGAGACATGGTTCACGTGAAACTTTATCGTCTTACGCAACGCGTAAGGTGGGTGAGAACGTTGCTTCAATTCGGTTAAGGGTCCTGGTGAAAGATCTCCCGACCTTACGCGTACAGATTCTAAAGAACTACCATAAACTTTCATTCTTCCGGTTTGTACTGTTTGCCGAATTGAAGCGGCCTCGAGACATGGTTCACGTGAAACCTTATCGTCTTACGCAACCCGTAAGATGGGTGAGAACGTTGCTTCAATTCGGTTAAGGGTCCTGCTGAAAGATCTTCCACCCTTGCTCGTATCGATTGAAAGTAATAACGCAAACTTCGAATTAAAAAAAAATCGAATACCATTATAATGGGCAATCATTTTTTATTCTACTCGGGGTGAAACCCGCCTTCTCGTTGAAACAGGGTGTACACCAGTCACTGATAGACCGATTGAATCAAGACCCCGGGTTGGTGTCACTATTGAGCATTTACCAATAAATGATTTGTGTATTCAGCGATGTAAAGGAACCCGACTTCCGGTGGAATTGAGTGGATTTAGTCGACTCACTGAGGCATTCGTGAACCAGCCTTATCGGCGTAACTGAATATAAGCTAACTCCCGCTATTATCATGACATAGTCCGACATTGGATTGACCAAAAAGAGTCGCAATGGCATTTTTTTCTTCGAGGATATAAATCGAATATCATTATAATCGGCAATCATTTTTTATTCTACTCGGGGTGAAACCAACCTTCTCGTTGAAACAGGGTGTACACCAGTCACTGATAGACCGATTGAATCAAGACCCGGAGTTGGTGTCACTATTGAGCATTTACCAATAAATGATTCGTGTATTCTGCAATGCAAAGGAACCCGACTTCCGGTGGAATGGAGTGGATTTCGTTGACTCACTGAGCCATTCGTGAACCAGCCTTATCCGCGTAACTGAATATAAGCTAACTCACTCTATTATCGTGAGAATTATAGTCCAACAGTTTGCGTTATTAAATTATAGTCTAAAAGTGTGCGTTACTTTCAATCGGTACGAGTAAGGGGCGAAATTTCTCTTCAGGGCACTTGACCGAATTGAAGCGAAGTCCGCACCGTCTTACAAGTTTCGTAAGAAGATAAGACTTCACGTGAACCATGTCTCGGGACTGCTTCAATTCGGTAAACAACTCGACCGAAAGAATGAAAGCTTGCGTTATTACTTTCAATCGGTACGAGTAGGGGGGCGAAAGTTCTCGTCAGAACCCTTAACCGAGTTGAAGCGAAGTCCGCATCGGTCTTACGAGTTTCGTAAGAAGATAAGGCTTCACGAGAACCGTGTCTCGAGGCCGCTTCAATTCGGAAAACGGCCCGACCGGAAATATGAAAGTTTATGGTAGTTCATTTGAATCGGTACAAGCAAGGGGGCGGGAGATTTTTCATCAGGACCCTTAACCGAATTAAAGCAAAGTTTGCAACGGTCTTACGGGATACGTAAGACGATAAGGTTTCACGAGAACCATGTCTCGAGGCCGCTTTAATTCGGAAAACAGCCAAGAGGTATTTTAATCGAAGCACAAACTGTGTGCAGGCAGATCCGAGGTAATTACCAGAGTAAAATGGGCGCTGGAAGAAGTTCGTGCGAAGAAAAGTAATTTTAAATTTACCAATCAGGCAATTTTGATATGCAGGTGTCAATTGACGGTTCCTTGACATCGGACTTTTCAGGTAGTCCTTGCGAATAGTGTTCACTTCGTATAAGTTTCAGAGAAATAAGATGGCGTGGAAGTTAGCAACGTTGCTGCAACGAATTCGTTGTCACCTGTCAAAGTTTAAAAATCGTTGTCGATAGGGCCCATTTTCCGTACACTTAACCTATCATTTCATGGCAATAAGAACATAATAATCTGAATTCCGTGTCCCGATGAGTATCAGGGATAATATTAATTATTTCTAAATGTTCTATGTAGGATAAAGTTAATAAATGTCATAGGGTAATAAAATAACATTAAAAAAACATCACGAAAGCTCGACTAGCCGGTAATAATTTTTTCTCAAGGAACCAAGGGTCCTTGGAAGCTAATTTTTTGTCAACACTTTCAAAATATATACAGAAGTGTCCACAATTTTTTTCAACGCGATTAAACCTCCGGAAAGAATTTTCCTTCTCGACAAACAGGCTCATCTGAGGGGAATTTTTTTTTTTCTCAAGGAACCAAGAGTCCTTGGAAGCTAATTTTTTTTCTATACTTCCGAAATATGTACAGAGGTGCACACGATTTTTTTCAACATGATTAAACCTCCGGAAAGAATTTTCGCTTCCCAAAAACTGGCTCATCTGAGGGTAATTATTTTTTTCTCAAGGAACCAAGGGTCCTTGGAAGCTAATTTTTTTTCTACACTTCCGAAATATATACAGAGGTGTCCACAATTTTTATGAACGCGTTTGAACCTCCGGAAAGAATTTTCGCTTCCCAAAAACTGGCTCATCTGAGGGGAATTATTTTTTTTCTCAAGGAACCGAGAGTCCTTGGAAGCTAATTTTTTTTCTACACTTCCGAAATATATACAGAGGTGTCCACAATTTTTATGAACGCGTTTGAACCTCCGGAAAGAATTTTCGCTTCCCAAAAACTGGCTCATCTGAGGGGAATTATTTTTTTTCTCAAGGAACCGAGAGTCCTTGGAAGCTAATTTTTTTTCTACACTTCCGAAATATATACAGAGGTGTCCACAATTTTTATGAACGCGTTTGAACCTCCGGAAAGAATTTTCGCTTCCCAAAAACTGGCTCATCTGAGGGTAATTATTTTTGTCTCAAGGAACCAAGGGTTCTTGGAAGCTAATTTTTTTTCTACCCTTCCGAAATATGTACGGAGGTGCACACGATCTTTTTCAACATGATTAAACCTCCGGAAAGAATTTTCGCTTCCCAAAAACTGGCTCATCTGAGGGTAATTATTTTTTTCTCAAGGAACCAAGGGTCCTTGGAAGCTAATTTTTTTTTACACTTCCGAAATATGTACAGAGGTGCACATGATTTTTTCCAGCTCGATTAAACCTCCGGAAAGAATTTTCCTTCTCGACAAACTGGCTCATCTGAGGGGAATTATTTTTTTTCTCAAGGAACCAAGAGTCCTTGGAAGCTAATTTTTTTTCTACACTTCCGAAATATGTACAGAGGTGCACATGATTTTTTCCAACACGATTAAACCTCCGGAAAGAATTTTCCTTCTCGACAAACTGGCTCATCTGAGGGGAATTATTATTTTTTTCTCAAGGAACCAAGAGTCCTTGGAAGCTAATTTTTTTTCTACACTTCCGAAATATATACAGAGGTGTCCACAATTTTTATGAACGCGTTTGAACCTCCGGAAAGAATTTTCGCTTCCCAAAAACTGGCTCATCTGAGGGTAATTATTTTTTCTCAAGGAACCAAGGGTCCTTGGAAGCTAATTTTTTTTCTACCCTTCCCAAATATGTACAGAGGTGCACATGATTTTTTCCAACACGATTAAACCTCCGGAAAGAATTTTCCTTCTCGACAAACTGGCTCATCTGAGGGGAATTATTTTTTTTTCTCAAGGAACCAAGAGTCCTTGGAAGCTAATTTTTTTTCTACACTTCCGAAATATATACAGAGGTGTCCACAATTTTTATGAACGCGTTTGAACCCCCGGAAAGAATTTTCGCTTCCCAAAAACTGGCTCATCTGAGGGTAATTATTTTTTTCTCAAGGAACCAAGGGTCCTTGGAAGCTAATTTTTTTTCTACCCTTTCCAAATATGTACAGAGGTGCACATGATTTTTTCCAACACGATTAAACCTCCGGAAAGAATTTTCCTTCTCGACAAACTGGCTCATCTGAGGGGAATTATTTTTTTTTTCTCAAGGAACCAAGAGTCCTTGGAAGCTAATTTTTTTTCTACACTTCCGAAATATATACAGAGGTGTCCACAATTTTTATGAACGCGTTTGAACCTCCGGAAAGAATTTTCGCTTCCCAAAAACTGGCTCATCTGAGGGTAATTATTTTTTTCTCAAGGAACCAAGGGTCCTTGGAAGCTAATTTTTTTTCTACCCTTCCGAAATATGTACGGAAGTGCACACGATTTTTTTCAACATGATTAAACCTCCGGAAAGAATTTTCACTTCCCAAAAACTGGCTCATCTGAGGGTAATTATTTTTTTCTCAAGGAACCAAGGGTCCTTGGAAGCTAATTGTTTTTCTACACTTCCAAAATATATACAGAGGTGTCCACAATTTTTATGAACGCGTTTGAACCTCCGGAAAGAATTTTCGCTTCCCAAAAACTGGCTCATCTAAGGGGAATTATTTTTTTCTCAAGGAACCAAGGGTCCTTGGAAGCTAATTTTTTTCTACCCTTCCCAAATATGTACAGAGGTGCACATGATTTTTTCCAACACGATTAAACCTCCGGAAAGAATTTTCCTTCTCGACAAACTGGCTCATCTGAGGGGAATTATTTTTTTTTCTCAAGGAACCAAGAGTCCTTGGAAGCTAATTTTTTTTCTACACTTCCGAAATATATACAGAGGTGTCCACAATTTTTATGAACGCGTTTGAACCTCCGGAAAGAATTTTCGCTTCCCAAAAACTGGCTCATCTAAGGGGAATTATTTTTTTCTCAAGGAACCAAGGGTCCTTGGAAGCTAATTTTTTTCTACCCTTCCCAAATATGTACAGAGGTGCACATGATTTTTTCCAACACGATTAAACCTCCGGAAAGAATTTTCCTTCTCGACAAACTGGCTCATCTGAGGGGAATTATTTTTTTTTCTCAAGGAACCAAGAGTCCTTGGAAGCTAATTTTTTTTCTACACTTCCGAAATATATACAGAGGTGTCCACAATTTTTATGAACGCGTTTGAACCTCCGGAAAGAATTTTCGCTTCCCAAAAACTGGCTCATCTGAGGGTAATTATTTTTTTCTCAAGGAACCAAGGGTCCTTGGGAGCTAATTTTTTTTCTACACTTCCGAAATATGTACAGAGGTGCACATGATTTTTTCCAACACGATTAAACCTCCGGAAAGAATTTTCCTTCTCGACAAACTGGCTCATCTGAGGGTAATTATTTTTTTCTCAAGGAACCAAGGGTCCTTGGAAGCTAATTTTTTTTCTACACTTCCGAAATATGTACAGAGTTGCACATGATTTTTTCCAACACGATTAAACCTCCGGAAAGAATTTTCCTCCTCGACAAACTGGCTCATCTGAGGGGAATTATTTATTTTTTCTCAAGGAACCAAGAGTCCTTGGAAGCTAATTTTTTTCTACCCTTCCGAAATATGTACAGAGGTGCACACGATTTTTTTCAACACGATTAAACCTCCGGAAAGAATTTTCCTTCGCGACAAACTGGCTCATCTGAGGGTAATTATTTTTTGTGGAAGCACCAGGAGCCTTTAGAGGTTGATTTTTTTCTACACGTCCAAAATGTATACAGAAGTGAAGGAAATTTTTTGGACCGGGATCGAACTTCCCGAAAGAATTTTCGGGATTGCATACAATTTCTTTAAAAGTACAGAGGTCTTTAGAATTTGTTTCAACGTGATGGAAACTCTGGATAACTTTTTGTACCCAAAAAAAGCTCAACTGACGTTAATTATGTTTTTATGAACGTACCTCAAGTCCTTGGTACAGTCAAGTAAGTAGTCAAGTAGGAGTTTTTTTCAATCATTTAAGTATTTGTTCCGCCACGCGCATTTGCCTATTTAGTTGATTCGTACATTTTTTTTCTCAGTATATATTCCTGTATTCACGTCATTGATCTGAAGATGCCACTCAATCGTTATCTCAACCACATTTGTCTTTGCTATTCTCCGTTTTGACATTTGTGCGTGCGCGAACATTGTGATTGATTTTTTTCTCAATATTTATGCGATTACCCACGATGCCTCGGTTGAGGAAATCACGAAAAAAGAAATCGAGCTTGAACATTGAGCTTTTGGCGACCGTTGTAGCCGACAACGTGACCAATTTGGAAGATGTCTGTTTCACCAAATACACCAAAGGTTCACTTTGCCAAAAGGTACGGTTTGGAGTCTCAACCTATTTCAATTTTCTCTAGTCCTATTTTCGTTAATTGGTAACAGTTAAACCATTCATTTTTTTTCATAGGTTTATATTTTCGAACGAATAATCACTCGCTTGAAGTATACAACATTATTCATGAATAATCGGGATGCATCCATGAGGCAAAACGCCGAAAAATCGAGTTCTATCGATGGGGCAAAGTGGGGCGGTGGGGCAAAACGGCGCAAAAATAGAAATGTATCGATGGAGCAAAACGGGACAAAAAAATTGGGGAGCATCGGTGGGGCAAAACGGGGCAAAACATCGGGATACATTGACGCGGCAAAACAAGACAAAAAATCGAGGAATGTATCGGTGGGGCAAAATGGGGCAAAAAATTGTGATGCATCGGTGGGACAAAGCGGGGCAAAAAATCATGATGCATTGATGGGGCAAAACGGGGCAAAAATCGAGATGCATCGGTGGGGCGAAATCGGCTCTCCTCAAATCGTGGGACGCAAATCGAGGTAGGGGAGAATGGGGCAGCTAGGCAGACCTGTTTATCTAGCTATCTGGCTCCCCATTCTCACCTACCCCGATTTGCCTCCCACGATTTGAAAAGATCCCTGTTTGCCCCATCGATACATCCCGATTTTTGGCCCCGTTTTGCGCTACCGATATATCTCGATATTTTTTCCCTGTTTTGTTCCACCGCTCCACTGCCCCATCGATACATCCCGATTTTTAGCTCCGTGTTTTCCCATCGATGCATTCCGATTTTTTGCCCCAATTTTCCCGCTTGATATATGCCAATTTTTTAACCTGTTTTCCCCAACCAATGTAGCCCGAATTTTCGCCCCGTTTTGCCCCATTGATATATTCCGATGTTTTACCTCATTTTGCGACACCGATGTATCCCGATATTTGGCACCATTTTGCCCCATCGATACATCCTGATTTTTTGTCCCGTTTTGCCCCATTGATGCATCCCGATTTTTTGTCTCGTTTTGCCCCATTGATACGTCCTGATTTTTTCGAAAATCTCAGTGCGCGCTCTAGCCGTTAAATTTTGTTAGCTATCGGGCTAAAACCCATTAACCCTAGAGCTCACAGATAATTTTTTCTACCTTCTAACTCACAACTGGGGTACATCTGTTCGCTACCCATTCCTTCTACGTACAAAGGTCCTATGAGTAAATAGGTTTTGGCGCACATACATATCTTCGTTTTTTCATAAGGACGAGAATGGTATGCGGCAAATTTGGTTTTATTAACGGTTAAGGAGTGATATTCACCCTTACAGCCCAAAACGTAACGAAAATTGGCCAAAATAGCACTGTTTGCGAAAAAAATGTAATTTTTTTTTGATGGACCGATTTTCAAATCTCAATAACCATTTTACAGGGGATACATCAGGCTATTAGGAAAAAAATAGTCCTATTGTGTTCCGTTCAAAAAGTCTATTTATTCGGACTTCTGAAAATGGAGAAAATCGAAAACTTGTAATATCGAAAAAATGAATGAAATACCAGAGCTGGGCAAAGTACCGAAAAGTACTTAACGTACTAAGTTCTAAGTACTGCAAGTACTTTAAGTACAAAGTAATTCCGGTACTTAAAGTTCTTTTATAAAATACAAAGTACAAAGTACTGTTTCTTCTTAACTGCACACGAATATAATTGTTATATTAAAAAATTATTGTTGTATTCGTGATCGGCGGGAAAAAATAGGTGGAATATAGAATTGAAACAAAAAAGACGATTGACGACTTCTCTCTTTTTGAGCCACTTTTGGAAAAACGTCGATTTTGGTGATTTTCAAAGTTCGATATTTCGGCTCCCGATGGAGCTACAGAAAATCCAGGGTGACCATCGTGTTCTACGGGAAACAATACACAAAATAGAGTCTTGTTCGAAGTTTTAGAATCGTTTTATCGTGCCGTTTGAGGAAGTTGAAAAACGCGAAAGATGGACTCGAAAGCCTTGCAATTTTTGGACGAATTTTTTTTTTTTTTATGAACTGCCATGTATTTAGAGGTATTTTTCCCGCTGAACACGAATCCGCTGACCTTTTTGGGCCTGAAGTACAGTAAGACATTGAAAATCTCCATTTTATGCACAAAAAATTGTATTTTTGGGATTAATATGGAAAATGTTGAGTTGGGAGTAAAATAATTGTCATAATCGTAATACGAGTTTCTGATTCAAATATCACGATACGAATAAAACGAGTTACTGTCTTGTAATCAGCGGTGAATAATACATGAAAAATTACCTCAAAACGACGAAATCTGCAAATTTCAGTTTGCGATTTCCTACAATAAATTTTGCAATAAATTTTGACGGTTTCGATTTTATGAGATGTGGAAACTTGTTATGTTACGAAAAAAGGTGCAAAGTAATTTGCACATGGTTTCCCCATTTATTCCAATTTTGAGCATAACTTCCTCCAACTTACTTTCAACCTTTTTATATTCGGCGTTTTAAATTGGAACATTGATCCAAATGTACCGAGGGAAAAAATTGTACAAGTCCTTTGGTCTTAGTACTTAGTAAAAGTACTTAAAGTACCGAAAAGTACTTTGGTACTTTAAGTACTGCCCAGCTCTGTGAAATACATAGAGTTATGTGTTCCAAATGTTTTTTTCGATCTTTCAATTTTTGGTTGAAAAGTCCAAATGACTGCTTTATCTAATTCTTTTAACTCCGTCATATCTATCGTCTTGTGTATTTCTTGCTGTGGAACATGATAGACACCTAGGTTTTTCCGCGATGCCATCGGGAAGCAAGGAAATCGCCGTTTAAAAATACGTAAAATCATCCGTTTTTGCAATTTTGGCATATTATATTTTTCTAGATTTGTGACGTACTAAAGACGACGAGGGACAATAAAAGTGCGTCGCACTTTCAATACGTTTGGGTGAATAATAAAGATGGAATACAGGACCTTGTTAGAAATAAACTGGAGAAGGTAAATAATCCCGAATCGAGCAACGACAATAACCTGAGTTGTATAACCGAAGGAATTTCCGTAAGTGCCCAATTTGAAACATCTGTCCCTGAAAATATCACTCAGGATAATCCTACAGTAAGAAATTCTGATAATAAGTCAGCGGACGAAAAGAATAATCTGGAACGTATAGTAAACAGCTCCATTATAGTGTCAAATGAGCTGCCTTCTGTTGAAAAATCTGCGATCGATGATAAATATAGTATAAAGTCTGCTATTAATCACTCGACGGATGCCAATGATTTTCAATATATAACAGAAGACACCTTCTTACGGGCTCAAAGTTCGGGAAGCACAGGCTTCGTACAACTCGATGATTATAGATCAATAAATAGTCAAGATTGTGCTATTGAATATACGAATCGATTGGATGATTGTGATGAAGAAGCATTTACATCCAGTAGTACTATCGAAATATTCATTGTTAACGAGGGCGGTATTTTGGAAAAATGTGGTTCTAGTCCCCCAAGTGATAGAATAGAACAGCAAGATCATACCTTCGACGGTGAAGTCGTCGATATAGATGTGATCGACAATACACATAATTTACAAGCATCAGAATCATTGATCCTGATAGAAGACGATGACTTGCTCGAAGAGAAGACTTCTGATGATGTATATGCAGACACTAAGAAAAGAACATTGTTACCATTGCCGACTCTCTCTAGTAAATCGTCTTTTTCGGATCATGTGGAAAATGCTTCAAATGAATCCTTTGCCAGGAACAGTGCAAGTGATGTATCACCAGATTGCACAGATTATTCGTCTGATTCATCATCAGAATATACAGATAATCCCTCTATGGATCAAGAGATCTCAATTATGGAGGTTGCTAAAGACGGGCATGTTGAATTTCAAAATGTTGACATCCCCAAACAAATTCCTAAGCCGCAGAAGAGTAATGACGAATTCGTATTTTTGGGAAAACAATACTTGGTACGATCTGATATTTTTTTCCGAAAACCTGGCGAATCGTTTCTCGAATACGATAAAGGTAAACGAAAACGTTGTGTGACTACGGAGGATGAGCAGTCCTTGGATAACGACGCCATCCGTAAATACTTGCGGACAATTTTTTATGAAGCCTACGGAAAATCATGTGTCTTACAGTATTATGGCCTAATTAGACAAAACAAGTCATCCATTGCGGCATATGCTCGCTGTATCTACCCGAGTCATGATCAACGTTTTAAATTTGTAATTGACGATATCCACGAAATCGATGCTACAGTGTTTGTATTTGGTACGTCCTTTAAAGGCAAAGTAGTTCACGATGGCAAAGCGCGAATGTTGCAACTACGAGGTGCAGATCGAAAATCTGTACAAGAGGAGTTAGAATACATTTTACCGACGCATTACTACGATAAAGTTATCGAAATAACAAACTTCGATTTAGCACGTGAAAGCAATTTTCAGGATTTACGGCCACGCGCGACTTACCAAAAAGCCCGATCAGAAAATCGTATCAAAGACACAAAATATATTCGTGATTACGATATATCAGACATTATGCAGAAGTACGTTAACGATCAAAATATTAGCGACCCCTACATACGACGAATTGGATTACCAATAAACGTCCACATGTATTCACGGGAGCAGTTAAACGTTATCAGTACTCATGACAAAATTGCATACTTTGATGCTACAGGATCGTTGGTGCGTAAACCAAGTCTTCAAAATGGTATGAACGATCCGATTGATCAAAAGAGAATTTTATACTACGCGATGGTAATAAATGTATCAGGTACTGTAACACCTGTGCTCGAAATGGTCACTAGTGAGCAGGACATTGCATCTATATGTGTTTTGCTGTCAAAGTATAAGCTGTTCTTATGTGAACAAAAAGTCCGGTGGCCTATGTTTTCAGTCGTTGTCGTTGACTGGTCCTGGGCTTCAATGCATGCTCTTTTAAGAGAATGGAACAGCATGACTATTCTTCCATATTTGAAAAGCTCATACGGTTTTGTTACTGGACAGAGTGATCTCCCTGAAAATATGGTACTAGTTCATAGTTGCTGCTCCCATTTCCAGCATCGTGTATCGCGAATGATCGATAGGACATTTAAGTCGTACAAGGATAGAAAGAGTTTTATATTGGAAAGTACTGGAGTTATGCTACAATGTACATCGATCGAATCATTGGACGACGCTTACAAACACGTAATGACTGTGCTTCTCACACACTGTCAACAAGAAGCGACTAAAGCAATGTCAAAACTTTACAAAGTACATAAAAATGGCGTTGATAAAACTTTGGTGGAATTAGAGGAGCAAGAAGAGATAGAATTCACTGAAGACATGCATCAAACGGCTGGAGTGCTCTTTGCGTCTTCACCGTTTTATACACGTTACTACAGAAAGTATTTAGAAATAGAAGATGCAGTCATAAACACACTAGAAGATGATGCTCAAAAGAATAAATTTCACGCTCCAGAAATCGCAAAATATATCACTAAGACGTACATGCCGTACGCGCCAATGTGGTCAGGTATCCTTTTATGCGAAGTAGTTCCAGGAGTTGTAAAACTGAGTAATGCGAATGTCGAAGGACACTTTAATACAATCAAACATAACGTTTTGAAGGGGGAAAAGAATATTCAAATTGGACAGTTTGTTGAACAAATGCGTGCGTACAAGCAACGTACGTGCCGAAGAATCAATATGAATGAACTTGTACAACCTCAATCACGTGTAGTCAATCATCTACAAGGTAAATCAAAAAGTAATAAAAACGCGGCCGACAACCCACTAGTTAAAGAAAACTGGAACAAGCCAACGAAAAACAAAAACAGAAAGCGTGGGAATAGTCACTTAGATGCTCACAGACTCGGGAAGGTGGCAAAACAATCACGAAAAACCGATGCAAAATGCAACATATCTACAAACGAAAATGAATTGCCGTGTGAAAACCAAGATTCGACGGCATATTTCAAATCTTCGAAATTACGAAAAAGGGCGTATTCACAAAGAAATCAGAGACGCAACACTGTAAAAGATTTGACTAAAAAAACAATTAAAGGTATTCACCAGAAAAAGTCAAACTCGGTATCACTTCCAGTAGAGGTAACCGATTCTAGTAAAGGTAAACCTATTCGCGTAGAAGTCTCTCAGCTTGGTAAGTTATCTGGGAGAACAACGGATGGGAATGACGTTTGTAGCAACGTAGAATCAGCTAAGCCAACAACGACGATAAAAGTGGAAAATGATGAAAAGCATTCGGAAGAAATGCTACTGAATGCAACAAATGAAGATTATAATGAAACCCTTTTGGCAAAATGTATTTTATCACAGAGTAATCAAGGGTCGGTCTTAGCACAATCTAGGTTGTCTGCGTTATCCCTTTCAAGCACAGGGAATACCTCAATATGTAGCCAAGATTCAAGACATCCAAATGCCTTACCCAATGGTTTATTTTTAGATCGCGATTATTACATGCAAGCATTAATCGACAAACAGACAAAAAAAAAAGATCGAATACGTTGTTGGCAGATATTACTGTGATGAATATCATCTACTGCTACGTACAGATTATACCGATCTAAGGGTTAATTCTTATGAAACGTTGCATGGACGTCGTTGGATTGAAGCATCCGTTATAAACTGTTTCGCTATCATACACCTAAATAAATTCTGGAAGAATGTCGTCTATATTCCGACAGAATTTACTACTTACATGATTGGAGATTACGCTGGTAGAAAGAAATACAAGGAGTGGAACGCATATAATATTACAGAAGAGTTCTCGGGCATAGTACTTTTTCCATACGTACTCAAATCTCATTGGCAACTTTTAGTTGTGGATGTTGAGAAACGAACCATTACTTTATTAGATCCACAAAACGTCGATGGACCTGACAGAAAAAGAGTAGTAGCAGCTTTTCGAAAATATCTCAGAGAATGTAGAAATTATATTGCAAATAATCTTTGCAACATAGATTGGCAGATTGAAGATGAGTCTCAAATTAGACCAATGCAGAAGGACGGGTATAACTGTGGCGTATACGTTATGTACTACATGGATTGTTTGGGTAGAGGCCTAAGATTTAACTACAATTCCTCCGACGTTAATGAAAATCGATTAGGCAAATGCTTGAATGTTAAAAAGAATAACTTCGACCCTGATCAGGCCCGCATAGAAATAGCAGACTTGCTACTCAATGAGTCGAAAGCAATGCATTATATTTGCTACTTATGTGGAGGTAATTCCAATGAATGGTCAGTGCAATGTGATAAGTGCAAACGTTGGGTATTATAGGAATGTATTTTGAAAAGAGAAAAAAACCGTACCGACTTTACAAAAAATACGGTCGCTGAATATACATGTAGCCTCTGCGGTCTCGGACGACGATCATGGATGATGTAATAAAGCCTCTAAAAATTTCCATAACTATTTTCTACTCAGGAATCTTTCCTTTAGTATACAAAGAAACTGCGAAATCAAAATTAAATACACAATTGATGATTGTATGGCTTAATATAATTATGTCTTAATTATAGCGATGTAAACGCTTGAAGGACAACTAAAAATAAAATGTTAATACTTGGTACGGCCACAGTTTGATATCTTTATCTTGATATAACGGAAAATCACACCAACAGGTGTACCGATTGAGCACAAATCCGGCTGATTCGAAAGCTAATACGCGCTGAATGTTGATTTTGCTCTTATGCTCTTTACGCTCTACGCTCTATATTATTACGTTCTTTCTACATATGACTAATAATTCGATGAATAATCGCAAATCACTAATAATTCGCGTCATATGTACAAAGAGGGTAATAAAGAAAACGTTTATGCGCCCAGCAAAGGTTCCGCGTGTATAGTCTCTGGCGAGTCAGCGCACAAATTTACTTAGTGCGAGACTCTGTCGAGTCTCTTGATAATGAAATATCGGTCGATTAACGGTTATTGAGTTCAACCGATGTTAAACAATTGCGATCAACGTTTGACCATTTGTTCGCTAAAACGATGACATAGGTACCTTTTATCACAATTTATGCATCCACCGATATCTATTGACCCGTAGATATTAACACATATTGTGGCATGTAATTGTATCTAAAATGTCGTCAAGATATTGTGAATGTTGATCAAGAGCATTTTGCCATAAAACCCTTTCATGATATTCCCGTTCAGCATAAATTGCTGCATAATCCCACAAATTGTCATGAGTACAATACAGCTTAAGTGGACTCTCCGTAATATCGCGCACTCGGAGCTCTGGATGTGCTACATGAAAGAGCGTTCGAAACTATAAAATGCCTCCACTATATTCGAATAGTCTGATCTTTAGAAAGAGGCGAATGTAAGCTATGCAAGCGCAAAGCCACGCAGGTTGTCTCGCTAGCATAGCGATTCCACTGTATAGGCATATTAATGCCAACGAACACTAATGCGACCGCAACTTTCACATTGGGTGAATGGACTTTTTTGGTGGCATGATGCATGGTTGGGGATATATTTTTCTGAAAATATATTTATTTATCAATGATTCAATAACAACCTATTAACTTTCTAATTAAAAACATCCATTGTAACACAATAACGAAAAATATGGATCAGTGGGCGCTCGAAGAATGAGAGGAGCTAAACTGACCGTCCCTTTCTGTGTGTTAGTGAAGTTAATAATGATGTACAATTAGTATGACTGCTCGAACTGCACTTACGAATAATTGGAATCGATTTTCATAATTCGGGTATTAGCCCTCAGGTACATAGGTGTCATTTTCGGATCGTGCGTGACAACATACGATCTATGCCATTTGAGATAATTGATTACAAGCTACCAAATTACCAATTTTAATTACAAGCTATTTGCCGTCTGGCTGTGAATACATTTATAAATTACATACCAAGAAAAATGATTATGGAGTATGATCGTTTCGTTTATTACAAATTTGAGACGCGATTTTAAACACAACTGTGCAGTCGAATTATTTAATCCCAATTTCGCATCCTCGCCCCAATGTCTTCACTGATGGTATACATCACTAATTGTGAAATCAGTCTGCCTATCCGAGAAATAGTATAATGAGAGGCGGAACATTGTGACTAACTAAGGCATCCTCAAATGGGTCGGAAAAAATACGCCATAAATGGACATCGACTGCTGTTGTCGCGAAGTAGTAAGCAACTAATTTCTCAGCTTGAATCTCTAGTTTCATTTAGAAATTTCCATGACATTGCACTGTGCCGTCTCTTCTTGATTACTTGTTCTCGAATTGCGACTACCAACATAGCGTAAAAGGGATGAATTTTATACCCCTCGATTGGCACCGTAAGGATGTTACAAACGAAGTAGGCCATATTCACCAGTTTTACTCTTATTATAGGGTTATTGGAAGAAGCTGGGACACTTTTTTAAACTTGCAGTATATTAATACCAATGTGAAGAACTGACTTTTCAATACATTCTTTTACTGATACCAAACCTTCCTGGACTTTCGAGAATAGTAAATTATTCCATATGACTAACTTATAGATGAAAATGGTAATAATACGCGTTTGCCCATAAAACTCTCGTAAGACGAGTGTAATTTTTCAGTAACCTTGTTATTGCACAAATGATATATAACCTGTACTGGTGTCCCGTTTATTCCCAAATTACCCTAACCATCGGTCAGCCAACTGCGACCGAGGTCAGTCTGCCTATTCGGAAGACCAAGCTATACTACGAATGTAGACATGACATCAAAATAATGGGTACAATCTCACACCGAGTACCTTTATATCACTGTTTTCCCATAAAGGTAACTTTGTTGTGATTCTTTCGAGATTTTCATGTCAATTTGTTCAGGATGCTCCGAAACATTCTAAACTCACATTATTAGGAAAAAAATGGCAAGGATATTTGGCGCCGAATTTGGCAAAATACCATAAAATGACTGTCGTAGCTGTAACTTGTCTTGCTCGAAACTCAACTTATTCGGCTAAAAATTGCCAAATCAGATTACAAAGCAGAAAATTTTTTTAAGTTTCAAAACATATCGACGCTTGTTTCGAACTTCGACAACTTAGTGAATTTGGCTAGTTCCAATTGATATTTCAGAATAGTTGGCATGAAATTCGATTTAAAAAAATTGGAGGTTTAATGATATGTTTCACTTATTCACAATGCTTTCTCTGCGATGGAGCCGAAAACGTATAGTATATGCTTTCTCATTGAAGAATGTTAGCGGATAATACAGAGTACAGAGGAAGCAATGTGAAAACTTACAATTTTCTTGAATTTTTATATAATCAGTGCATAAGTTTTATGTACTTCCATTAAAACTGAAATTCTCATCAGGGCTTGGGCTTCCGAATTGCGACTTTCGGTCTGCCTTCTGTAATCATCACTTTGCTGAATTGCAACAAGTTTTACGTGAATTAATGTTAATTTTTACTTTCAGAAAATATTTTTTTTACAATTTTTCAATGCCGATGAAGATATGAAGATTACAAAAAAAAAAAAATTAAATGTCCCATTTCGCAATTATCAGTTATATGGTTGACTCCCTTGAATGGGCTTCCGCACTTTTATGGGAGGTCCTGGATTTTCTTGACTTAGTTACTTGTTCAGAACATGTACCTTTTATGTACAAACGATAAACCCTTTATATAAATCACAGTAATATCATTACTCCCCACCCTTACCATAAGATCGTGTTGCCCCCGCTCTGTTCTCCGTAGTAACCGTTTTTCGGTATGGGTCGGGCGGTGTGACTTATAAAGGGATAATCCCCGGAGTGTAGGAAAATCTACGACCGACTGTATTGGATAAACATGGCAGTCAATGTGACGAGACGATGGAGTAAAAAACACTACAAACATTACAATGATTTTATATTACACTACAAATATAAAAAAACTATGATTGCAAATTCAAACATAAACAAACTTTATTTTTCATCGTTCGAGAAGTCTGCTCTATAAGAAATTATGTGCATTACTTCTGGCTTTTTCGTTGAGAGCGTTTTATGAATGGTGGAAAAGGAGGCGTTTAATTTGTAATCAGTCGAATTAGTTTGTTACCCATTTGGCTTAAAAATACACAGCCGAAAACTGTACATTGATATTCGCTTCGTATTTCACTCCGACACTAAAAAACATTTTAAAAAAATCATATGTTAATACCAAATCTCTAAATATTACACCCAAGGAAATTAATCTTTCTTTTGACATAACTGTGTGGATGTACAAAAAGAAATATTTTTTAATGAAGCATAAATATGATTATACCAAGTAGATTATACCAGTTCCCAAAAAATGTGCTTATTGCAAGCATTTTGTTTTTCGTGTTTATGTCTATAAGGAACAATACTATATTATAAGGGTCACTCTCATGTTCACATCAGCCATAAAGTACAGGATATAAAATTGTGGCATGATTAGGTAGAATATTCTGTATTTTTAAACGGATAACGTCAATCCCCGACGGGACAGCATCTGACTTTTAATTTGTTCGTACAATTGCTCTTAACGCTTTGATTAATCATGTACTAATGTAAAAAATGTAAACTGTCTTATGGTAACTTCGTTGCATCGCATCTGAATGTCCACCAACACTCTCAACACCAAGTTAAAGCCGAAGAGCTATGTGCCCCCATCGTCACAATCGGTGCAAATGTAATCGTGATATCCTGTAATAATAGCCAATGATGTATGCAAAGTGATATGCAACCGAACTACATTTATTTAATACGATGGACAATCAAAATGTGAAGGCCGAAGAAAGAAATTATGAAGCTTCTGTACAACTCTCGAATCAAGCGTACCTGGCTGCGTAATTGACATTACCGAGTTCAAGACATTTCTCTACCATTATTCATTTGAACATCTTTAGCTTGCGTTGGTGAACAATGACGCATTAATTGTTAAGTTTGGGGTCAATGAGCTTCGTTGCATGAACCACACATGGTGCTGGGTAAAAGGCGCAGAAATGAAGCCAATTAATGAAGGAGAACGGTCAATGGTTTTGCTGTATCCAATACCGGTGAGAAATTACCTATTTTTAGATGTCACATTAATTAAAATGGTAGAATTTGTATTATAATCGAGGCTTTTCTGATTTTTCTTTTCAAACTAATAATTCCATTTTCAAATGCCTCGGATAGTGTCATCAATTTAACAATTAGATCTAACCTGTTCTAATCTATTCTGCTGCTGAAGTTTATGTATTCAAATTTCAATCTGCCCATTTCTTTAGAATCCCATATTGCTGAAGATAGCACTTTTCGTTTTTCGAAAGTGGTTTGTCCAGTATTGCTCATCCCATATTCCATGGGTTGAAAGACTACGCACGAAGTACCGTTTCCCGCCCTATTCGCAAGCTAACCTAGTGGTTATTCTGTTATCGTCTACCTCGTCTACCTCGACGGCCAATTAGCAGCAACGGACAATTATCGAAGGATTATCTTAACGGAAGTCTACCGTCTCTCGCATTAACACGATCCCGATGGCGCTGTCTCTCTTGCACTCAAGCGATTGTCGTGTGGGTTTACCCTCGCCATAGGAATCGACTCATCTACCAATAGTGAGATACAATTTATTATTTCAGATATTACATAACATATTATTTCACGTTAGGACAAAAGTCTTTATATCGAATAATATTTTCGATTTTTTTCCTTTTTCTCTTTGAAAGTAATATCGGCATTTACCCGGATAAATTTAATCAATATTTGTTTCAATAATTGTTTCAATAAACATTAATTCAATAATTACCTCTGAGCTTTTATAATATACCGTGCTGTTGAATTTTCTATACTTATATTTCTCTACCCCCCCCCCCCCCCCCCTAGTGTCTTCTGTGGTTGGAGATCTCATTATTTGTCGTCATCCTGAAGCGGTCTGTTAGATGTCCTTATAAACTCATCTGCAAATTGCATCTGCGAAAAGGGTACGCGCGATAAGGCATTAACCGAATCGGACCATCGAAATCGTTTCGAACGGTATTAAAAGGATTTAAGAAGGTCGAAGATCCGAAGAATGAACTCCACATACATGTAATTATATACGTGAATCGATCATATTCGAATGAAGAAAAATATTCCCCTTTAAAACTTCACCCCTGTAACTTTTCGGAAATTTGTTTCTTCACACGCTTCTTGCAGTTAAATGTTTAACTTCCTGTCGAGGTGTTTATCTCGTCTGTTGAAAAATGTTTACATCCACCAATTTTACACTGATAGCATTTTTAAGCTCTATTATTGTAATGATAATAAGCAACTCCCGCGAACGAACGTTGCTTGTAAAGGAGTAATATTATTATTCCTTCGCAAGCAACGCGGGTCTTTCAAACTACAGTCTATGTTCAGTTGTTGAGTTTAGTCAGCATTTTTGGACCTTTAAAAAATGTGACTTTTTCATGTTTTTTTATAAGGCTACAAGAACTCAAAAATGTTGGCTGGACATGAAAGACCCGAGGTCGACGATAAATGTAGCAGAACTATGCATTGTTTGCATTAGTTTATTAATATCAGTATCGTAGTAGTTTACAAACTATTGTTTTATTCCTAATTTCATTCAAATTGTTACCGTACCGTACCAAATGAACAGTTTTCGTGCGTGTGTGCGTTTTTTTCTCTCTAATTGTCAATGTTCGGTCGAACAAGCGCAAAAGGACTCGGCCATTGTCGCGTTCACGAAAAGTGTAAGTCTTTGTTTTGATCTACGCCAGAGCGAACGCGAGGTTGGGCTCTGGCTGGGGAGTAAGAGAGGGGGGAACGGAAAGAGGCTCGTGGCTTACGGTACGCACAAAGGCAGTGTTTTTGGCGAGCCGCGACGGGAGAGTCGCGTCGAAATATCGTTCGATACGTTACTATTAAAATCAAGAAACACTCTTCGTGAATGCGGTAATTGCGCGTCGGGTCGACACAGCGGTGTCGATGACGACTATACACACACATACACAAATATATATATACAGTTCGACCTATGGTCGTCAACTGTTCGTGCCAACGTCACACAAATACATATATACAGTTCGATCTATGGTCGTCAACTGTTCGTGCCAACGTCACACACATGCACACATGCAATGATATGGCTCACACCTTTGTCATACTATAATTTCAAATAAATTCTGGGTTTTTGCCTCATGGCTTTTTTCCCATGCATCCATGCAAATTCTTGTGTGAAATTATTATCCCTAAATAAGATTCCTCCCTTTATCATTTAATTTTATATGCAATCAAGAAAAACACGATGCCTCGACACATTGACGAGGCATCGACGAAACATTTTGGTGCCTCCTGTGAGGTGTGAGCCTAACATTCATACATACATAATTCGAGATAACAAAGAAACTAGTGTGCGGTCAAGCAACACAACGCGCGAAACAGCGCGTCGTCAACAAGCCAACGGCAGCAGTGTTTCCCCCTCCGCCGGACGTCCTCACGAGCGGGCTCCGCGTGTGGCAGCAGTCACGGCGTCGCAGGTTGACAGTTAAGTATATCTTTTTTCCTTTGTACCATAGTGTGCCAGCGCGACGGTGTTTCACAGGACCGTTTGTAGTATTCATTTATTCATCGCGTATACGTCGTTTAAAAAGATTCGTCGCGATATCGTGAGATTCGTTAACTGTCATGGCGAACGACGCTGCTCTGATGGCGCGTAAGCGTCCGGCGTTAAAGACGAAAATTACATTGTTAACAACAGCAATAGCAGAGGGGAAATTCGATAGAACAAACGCGCTTTTACGTCTCGAACGGCTTACGGAATCGTTCAAAGAATACGAGCTGCTGAGCGAGAGTGTCATCGCGGAGGACGCGGAAAATAGCGAGTTGACGCATGCACAGGCTATCGAAGATAGATATTATGAGATCGCGACTCGAATACGCAATATGCCTATGCCGGGAGGCTCAGGTCGCGCGGGTACAGCCGGTGAAACGACTTTCGGATTACCCGTGGAGAATTCGACGATTATCGAAAGGCAGCGGTTCGTGAAGCTTCCGATTACTAGTCTGCCGCGATTCGATGGCGATTACAACAAATGGCTTTCCTTCAAAAACACGTTCGTCGCGATGATAGACACGCGCATTGACGTCGACGATTTGAACAAGTTCCTATACTTGAAAGGTTGCTTGGACGGGCCAGCATTGAACAAGCTTGCGCTTTATGATGCGAGCGCAGAGAATTACAAAAGGGCATGGGATACGCTGAAAGGCGAATACGAGAAAGTACGAGTTCTCATAGCTAAACACTACGACGGGCTTATGGACATTCCATCTCTCAATATCGCGACCACTGAGGGTTTGACGAAGATCGTGGACGACGCTCGTCAACACATTAGCATGTTAGAATCGCTGAAGGTCAAGCTCGATGAAGGAATAATCGTTTGAATCTTGGAACGAAAACTTCCGATTGACGTGAGAACGAAATGGGAAGAGACCCTCAGTTTCGACGTGTTCCCGAGTTTAACGCAATTTTGTAAATTCGTAAGCGAGACCGCATTTCGACTCGGCATGATAGTCGACAGGAGCGACGCAGTATCGGACGGCACGATTAAACGCAAGATGAATCAAAACTCGAACTATTCGAAGGCACGTAAAACTGGAACCGATGCGCGCTCGCTTGTCACTTCAACTCAAAATGCTTGCGCATACTGCAACGAAAATCATCCGATATATAGATGCGCGGCTTTCGAAGAACTCTCGATTAAAGAACGATGGAACGCGGTAAAAACAAAGCAGTTGTGCAGGAATTGTCTCCGCCCGCATGCCGGTAATTGCTCGAGCTCCCATTGCAGACGTTGCGATCGGTTTCACAACACGCTCTTGCATTCAGACGCGACACGAAATTCCGCACCGGGAGAAAAATCGAACACAGCCCAGGGCAAGATGGACAGCAAAGATCAGCCGGATGCGGGGTCCTCGTTGTGACTAGACGTAAATAATCTCAGCTTGACAACATGTGCGCCGCGTGCACAGCTGATGCTGAGCGCTAGAGTTCACGTTCGAAATATTGACGGACAGTACGTGGAGGCGCGCGTCTTGCTCGATACGTGCGCCACGGCACATTTCGTGACATCGAGTTTTGCCAATCGGTTGAGACTTCCATCGCGCTCGCGCTCAGTGTCGGTCGGTGCGATTAACGAGATGACAACTGTTTCTAAGGGAAGCGTGGAGATACACGTCCGTTCAACGAGCGGTAAATTTCAAAAAACATTAGAATGCTTAATCGTTCCGAAGATAGCCGGGTTAATTCCGGACGAAGTTTTTCCGCGGGACTCTGTCAAAGTTCCACAGAACATACGACTAGCCGATCCGCTATTTCATTTACCGCGGCCTGTAGACATGCTGATTGGATCGGGCGTCACGTTGTCAATATTGAGTGTCGGTCAAATTAACCTGTCAGGTGATAACGGAGAGTTGTTGTTGCAAAAAACTCAACTCGGTTGGGTAATCGGAGGAGGATTGAACCGCGATTCGACCGTATCGTGCAATTCGACTGAATTATCGATGCGATTAGATAAATTCTGGGAGATCGAAGACGCGAACTCAAAATCATCGAAATCATTCGAAGAGGAGCAATGTGAAAAACACTACTCGCAACATACCACGCGCGGAATCGACGGGCGGTACATTGTACGCCTGCCGTTTCGACACACGGAGCACGATTTCGGCGAATCGCGATCTCAAGCTACGCGACGTCTCGGTGCTTTGCGGAAGCGATTAGATTCAAACAACACGCTCAAACAGGAATACGAGAGGGTCATGCAGGAATACATCGATCTAGGCCACATGTCTCTCGCAAACGACGAGTCAGGCGAGGGCTATTACATGCCGCATCATGCGGTTACGAAGATGTCGAGTAACACCACAAAGGTGCGTATTGTTTTCGATGCGTCAGCTAAATCCTCGAAGGGTTTTTCGTTAAATGATTCGCTCATGGTCGGGCCCACGGTCCAACCGAAACTTTTTAATCATCTGTTACGCTTTCGCACATACGAATACGTAGTCACGGCCGACATTGCAAAAATGTATCGGCAAATACTGATTCACCCCGACGATCGTCAATTTCAACGCGTGCTTTGGTATCACCAGGGCGAAATCAGGACATTTCAGCTGAATATCGTGACCTTCGGCGTGTCTTCCGCCCCGTATCTGGCCATTCGAACATTGCAACAACTCGCGGACGACGAAATCACGCGTTTTCCCCGAGCCGCGCGAATTTTAAAAACCGACTTATACGTAGACGATCTATTGACCGGTGCCGATTCGATTCAAGAAATTGTGGACATTCGCGACCAGTTGATTGCAATATTAAAGTGCGGCGGTTTCGACATTCGTCAGTGGGCGTCTAATCACCATAACGCGTTAGATAATATCGAGGAACAAATCGTCGATTTGGATTACGCGATCGAGAAAAATCCAGTATTGAAAACTCTGGGAATCGTATGGAATTCGCATCACGACAAATTGCTATACACAGTCCAATGCACTCAAACATTCGGGAAAATTACGAAACGAATAATTTTATCGGAAATCGCCAAAATTTTTGATCCGTTAGGTTTGCTCGGCCCGGTCGTTTTATACGCGAAGGTGATGATTCAGGATTGTTGGAAGGCAAAAATTGCGTGGGACGAATCGGTAACTCAGGAGTTGCATTCGAAGTGGGTTACATTCCAGGGGCAATTGCCGCTTCTCCGTGATTTTTCGGTCGAGCGTCGAATTTGTTTGAAGGATCGAACACACGTAGAGGTGCATGGATTCTGCGACGCGAGTAAGACCGGTTACGGCGCGTGTATTTATATTCGATCAAGCGATGCACATGGGTGCGTATTGGTTCGATTGGCATGCGCGAAATCACGCGTGGCACCGCTAAAAGAGATCACCATCCCTCGACTCGAATTGTGCGGCGCGCAGATTCTCGCGCGGCTCTATAAAGAGATGAAATCGTCGGTGGGTTTCTCGATCAATCGCGTCGTGTTTTGGTCTGATTCCACGATCGTGCTGCAATGGCTCAAAAAATCCCCACAAGTTCTTAAGGTTTTCGAAGCAAATCGCGTCGCGGAGATGCAAGCGTTTGTTATACGCCACTTCCATCTCAAAACACCCCGTTCGAAGATCCCGAAATACCGCTTTAAAATAGTAAAAATAATAAGAGAAACATTGTACGGGACTCGCATCGGGCGGCTGGCCTCGCGCGCTGCGATTGGCCATTCCGTCGGAGCTGAGATACCGCGGCCGCTCGCCTCCCATTGGTGCGTCGGTCGCGGCCTTAGACTCCGGTGGAAGGCCGCCTTAATGGCTCTCCCCACTACCGCTCACACTGGCCGGCCGGTGCGGGTCTCCCTATAAAAAGGCAGCTCGAACTACCAGAGAGCAGCATTCGCTCGGCTCACCCTGTCAAGAACGGAACTCTGTCCGAATAAAGCCCGACTTTTGCTTTATATTACAAAGGGTGTAAATTACTCTCGTACCCGAGAATATTCCCATCCGGAAAACTTCTCGACCCGGAGCCTCTCTCCAGGGTCCGCGCTCGGCCAAATAGGCAGCAGTCCTTTGGCTTAGACCCTTAGACGCCCCTGGCACGAACGACGTGCCGGAGCTCCCTCGCGAGGTCCCCAGGCGGCTTCCCTGCCGGGGATTCAAGCGTAAGGCACGAACGCCGTGCCGACGCTTTCTTCTAGGCCGTCCGCGTGCGGAACTTCTCGACCCGGAGCCTCTCTCCAGGGTCCGCGCTCGGCCAAATAGGCAGCAGTCCTTTGGCTTAGACCCTTAGACGCCCCTGGCACGAACGACGTGCCGGAGCTCCCTCGCGAGGTCCCCAGGCGGCTTCCCTGCCGGGGATTCGAGCGTAAAGGCACGAACGCCGTGCCGACGCTTTCTTCTAGGCCGTCCGCGTGCGGGATTTCTCGACCCGAAGCTTCTCTTCCGGGTCCGCGCTAGCCTAAGCGCTCCTGGCACGAACCACGTGCCGGAGCTCCCTCGCGGTATCCCCAGGCGGCTTCCCTGCCGGGAATACAAGCGTAAGGCACGAACGCCGTGCCGACGCTTTCTTCTAGGCCGCACCTAGAAGTCCTCCCAACCTAGGACACATTCCCTACCTTACCAACCGTGACACCACTTAACCGACGCCGGTACAAGCGATCCCTTCCCGCCGTCGTGGGGAGAGCGAGGCACGAAGCACGTGCCCCTCTCCACGCGAAGCGCAGAGCCCGTACCTCCCTCCTCTTCACTGAACGTCGCCTAGCGACCATCCCCCCTACCCGGACCGAATTCCCTCCGCGAGAGTATAAAAGGCCGGCATCACCATGGCTCGTGCCACATTCAGCTACCCGACTTCGCATCAACCATGCCCCGTCACCGAGCTGGCCAAAAGCGGCGACTAAAGCATCTCGCTTTCGTGGAAAAAAAGAAAGCGCTTGCTGCTCGCGAAGCCGTACCCCCGGACGGGGAATCCAACTTCCAGGAGAATCTTTCGCCGCCCCCTAAGCGACAATTCGGGCCTCAGACTAGATGCCCTAGGGAACCCCTGGCCCCGCGAATACCCCCGCCGCCGGAGTTCCAACTTCCAGTCGCGTACGGGAACGGCCGCTTTTCATTACTTGAATACGCTACCGCCCGGGGAATCGACAGCAATCCCCTAACCCCGGTATTATTACAGGCACAGAGGACCCAGGGCATAGAGGACCCACCACCTCCATCCTCCCTATCCCGAGATCCCCGACTTCGGCCCCGAGCCACCGAAGCGCCTGCTTTCGAGATTCCTCCTCCACTTCCCTTTCTTCCGGGACCCGTCCCCCCACCTCAACCTCCGGTGCCGTCCCTCCGCGACCCGGAGATCGAGGCTATCCTGGGCGACTTCCCTCTTCCTCCTCCGCTCCTCGATCTACTCCCAGATCCTCCATCCTCCTCATCCACACCGAAACCTCCCCGGATCGATCCGAAAAAACCAATTCCCCCACAACATCGTCGTGATCCCGAGATCGCGGCGATCCTCCACGAGTATCCACTTCCTCCCGCTCCTGTAACTCCTATACCCAAGACCCCTCCAAAAATCCGCCATCTCACCCGATCTCCTCGTGATCCCACCCATAACTTCCGGACCCATCAATTAGCCAAACATATCCGCCGCCTCTTCAGCCCTGACACCTCCACTCCTCGCTCTCTCCCGCCCCCCGCCTTAAAACCCAATCCTCCTACTTCATCCTCTCCTCGAACCCCCCGTATTAAATTCCTCCTCGGCACCCCTCCAGCACCTTATTCCCCGTACATTCCCCAAAATCCATCCTCCGCTCCACACTCTTCTAAATCCTCCACCTCTCGATCTGCTCCACTCGGCTCTCTCGACCTTAGGCTTACTCCACAGGAAAACCCACACTCGGCACGCGATTAAAAACAAACCACTGGCAGAAAACGGCCTTTTTCAAGGCCAACTCTCTGTCTAAACCGGGGCGAGGTGCCTCCGTGCCCTCCCCCCTGCCCCTCTCCCCGGGGAACCGAAATCAGCCTCTTCAAGGCCAGCTCTCTGTCTAACTTGGGAGCTCAATCCTCTCCCTCGTTAACACGTTAGGAGACGAAATTGAATGGCGACATGTTCGAACTAACGACAATCCCGCGGACGCGCTGTCACGCGGACAACTTCCGTCCGATTTCATGCAAAATAATTTATGGACCCAAGGTCCCGCCTGGCTTGGTCAACCCGAAATTTCGTGGCCCGCAGAGCCCGATTTAACGACTTCGGAATTGCCTGGTCTACGAAAAAACACATGTTTAGTCTCGGAGACTGTTAATTTCGACTTCTTTTCTCGATTTTCGTCTTACTCTACATTGGTGAACTCAATGGCGTACTGCTTAAGAATGTGTCGCGCTAACACGTATCGAAGGTGCGGAAAGGGTATTAGCTCGGAGGAAAAACTCGAGACTGAAAAAAGAATCTGTCGACTGATTCAGTCGGAACGGTTTGGTGACGAAATTACGCGAATCTCGAACTCCGGTACGACCAAAACATCCAAACTTGCCGCACTCAGCCCTTTTATTGACCAAGACGGATTGCTACGCGTCGGCGGAAGATTGGTTAACGCGAAAATCGATATTGACAAAAAACATCCAATTCTTTTGCCATCGCGTCATTGGGTTACCGATTTAATAATTCGCGAGACTCACGAAAGGTCGTATCACGCTGGGATACAATGCACTTTGGCCACGCTGCGCCACCGATTCTGGATTTTAGACGGAAAGAATCAAGTTCGTAAAATCGTACGACGCTGCATCACTTGCATTCGACATCGGCCAACCCCACTGCAGAGTCAAATGGGAAACTTGCCGAAGGCCCGCGTCGGCGAGTCGTTTCCCTTCGCGCATGCGGGCGTCGACTTTTTCGGGCCCATTTTCATTAAAGAAAAAATGAAGAGAAATCGCGCGCGAATAAAGGCGTACGGGTGTGTCTTTATCTGCATGGCAGTCAAGGCCGTACATATTGAAATTGTCAGCGACTTGACGACCGACGGGTTCCTGGGCGCTCTTCGGCGATTTTAGGCCGTCGAGCTCGACCCTCGAATATCTATTCGGATAATGGGACGAATTTCGTCGGGGCAAACAATCAACTCCGTGAGCTGTACGCGCTAATAGATTCGGAACAATTTCAAGACCGCGTCCGAGATTTCGCGACTCTAGAAGGAATAACGTGGCACTTTAACCCGCCTCTATCCCCACACTTTGGCGGCGTGTGGGAGGCGGCGGTTAAATCCTTCAAGCACCACTTCAAACGCGTTGTAGGCGACCGACTTCTCTCATTCGAGGAGATAACCACGTTCGCCATCGAGATCGAAGCTATATTAAATTCTCGCCCTATATGCACGCTTTCGGTTGACCCCAACGACCCCATGGCATTAACACCTGCACATTTCTTAGTCGGCCGACCGTTGACGATGCTGCCCGAGAATAATTTGCTCTCTGTTCCAGACAATCGCCTTTCAGTTTGGCAGTTTGTCTCGAAGGCGCGTCAGCATTTCTGGCAGAGATGGCATCTCGAATATCTCACCGAATTGCAGAAACGTCAAAAATGGCAAAGCGGAAAGGGAGAGCTTCACACGAAAGATGTGGTTCTCATTATAGAGAAAAACATCCCATGCATGCAGTGGAGACTGGTCGACGAAGTTCATCCAGGAGCCGATGGAATCACCCGTGTAGCCACGATCAGAACGGCTCATGGGACATTCAAGCGCAACGTGACTCAATTGTGTCTACTACCGGTTACCACGTAACGTCGACACTCAACGATAGACCACTCGCGAGTTTTACTTATGTTTATGACTGACTAAATTCATGATAAGTTCATTTAATCTTTGATATGTTGCATTAATCTACAAAAAAGGGCTATCATTATATGGACGAATTGGCTGTATTGTAATTCTTGACTTTATTGTAAAAGGGTTGTTTGCTTATGACGAACTGAACGTGGTTCGTCGTATACGGAATAAATGTCATACTAAGATAGTCAAAACCGCTATTTCTATTCCTGATCATTGTTACGTCTAATAACTTCGTAAACTCTATGCGAAAGGAAATTCAATAGAATTGCGACTAATATAGTCGATTGTAAAACGATTTGTTATGTTGCTCGCTTACTCGCAACGCCGGGAGAATGTTCGGTCGAACAAGCGCAAAAGGACTCGGCCATTGTCGCGTTCACGAAAAGTGTAAGTCTTTGTTTTGATCTACGCCAGAGCGAACGCGAGGTTGGGCTCTGGCTGGGGAGTAAGAGAGGGGGGAACGGAAAGAGGCTCGTGGCTTACGGTACGCACAAAGGCAGCGTTTTTGGCGAGCCGCGACGGGAGAGTCGCGTCGAAATATCGTTCGATACGTTACTATTAAAATCAAGAAACACTCTTCGTGAATGCGGTAATTGCGCGTCGGGTCGACACAGCGGTGTCGATGACGACTATACACACACATACACAAATATATATATACAGTTCGACCTATGGTCGTCAACTGTTCGTGCCAACGTCACACAAATACATATATACAGTTCGATCTATGGTCGTCAACTGTTCGTGCCAACGTCACACACATGCACACATGCAATGATATGGCTCACACCTTTGTCATACTATAATTTCAAATACATTCTGGGTTTTTGCCTCATGGCTTTTTTCCCATGCATCCATGCAAATTCTTGTGTGAAATTATTATCCCTAAATAAGATTCCTCCCTTTATCATTTAATTTTATATGCAATCAAGAAAAACACGATGCCTCGACACATTGACGAGGCATCGACGAAACAGTCAAGATTTACTGTATCCGCTGTTATCGGAATTTACAGTCGTATATCGAGTCCCGCTTATTATTAACTTATCCATCATGATATTCAATTACAAATATACATGAACCCCAGCCTGTGATTTAACCAGGCATAATAGGTCGAAAGTCTAACATACACTAACACGCATGTAAACTTGATACACCTTATTGAGTTTTGACGACCTATATTATTCATTGCCATATTTTTCTATCATAAAGTTTGTCGTTAGTTAAGTACATTACAAGCGGTACGATGATTGACCGTTGTAAACAGTCGAAATTCTATGTATCCGAATCCGATCGAAGATTGACATTTTCGAGCGGTTAGTTCCTCGGATAAGTAATTTGAATTGTCTCCCCAGTCCAATTACATTCTAATTAATCGTTTTTCGACAGCTATAAAAGTTCTCCGTCATATTTACAATAAAAAAATATGTTATAAGTATAGGCGTTAAAAGGTTCGATGATGATACATTAAACATCGTGTAAAAATAAAAAACATTATCGATACAAATGTACTGAAATGTAATATAAACTTATGAGTTCGAACGACTTTTAATAAATTTGACTATTGTTCATTTAATATTTTTATTTGGGCGCTCTGAAACCAAAACTAACATTTCCAATTGTTCTGACGTTTCTTATTGATGTATTTTACTTTATACAGTATACTGTTAGCGACGCTTCCGACATGACCGATGCTGCGGCCCAACCCGTGACGATTTACGAGAGTTCGACGGCGGACGTCTAGCGATACGGATGTATATGCGAGTTACGGTTTACAAGTTTACGCGTTACAGGTTCACGAGCGGCCACTGTTTCGGAGTACGATCCTACAGTTAAGTTACGGTTACGATTACGGTCCAAGAGGATCCCACGACCTTTGAGAACTTAATTATCAATAAACGGATCTTCTTCATTGCTAAATACGGTTTGCGGTGTTCAATAATTTCTACGACGAATACCGCGCGCTCAGTGCAGTGAGTATCCGCCTTCCCCCTTCGCGCCTTCTCGCGCCCACATCCCGACCAGTACCGAACGACAAAAACGAATTATCGTCGTCCGACGGTTCTTACAAGTAGCGGAACCACGGCAAGCTAAAAAGGGCGATACAGAAGTTTACAACAATATATTCAGAAAGAGTATAAGAAAATTGGATTCCAAGGACTCCTTCTGCGTTCAGGAAAATATAATTACCGTCAATCGATATCTCGTTACATTGAGGTTCTTTCAATCGTACGGAGTTCAAATCGACACGCGTTCAAGTTAACATATAAATACTGTACACCACAATTAAAGCACATTAGGATGTGTCACTTTGCGATTCTGCACTATAGCAAACGTACAGCGGCGTTTTCAACACAATAACATTTTTACGGTTCCATTTGATTACACATAATTATTCTTACACGTTAATATTAAGGATACTTTAGATAACATACATAAAAATCGTCACGTGCCCAAACCAACCTCTGTGCATGTAGCCACTTGCAAATATCATATGAAGCGAGTGTTTCGCCTTTAAATTGTCGTGGCTTCAACCATGCACGGGTGCAAGTTAACATGTATAAACTGTACACCATCATTTATTTACATTTGCATGCACCACTGCTTGATTCTTCACTTTAGCAAATATACGGAAGCTTTCTAAACAGACCTACATTCTTACGTTTTCATTTTCCTACATCTTTTTCCATCTACACGGCAACGAGTTTACATATTTTATACAGCTTACGATTGAAGGCACCTCGTTATATTTTTTCCGTGATATTTTATTAGGACGATAGGTCTGATTCACTATTATGCGAGTAGGCTTAAAAAAATATACTGGAGGGGAGATTCTCGTCAATAAAAAAAATATATATGCAACATCCGTACGAGAATGAACAGAGTTAAAAGCCGATGACGTCGTCAGACAACAAACTGTTGTATAATGTTTCACGCCATTTCACTAGGTAAATCCTACCACTGTTCAAAGTTCTGTTATGAAAGATTGAAAATTCATGGGTGCTACAACGGATATTAGAATTTACGATATTCATTAAACCTATGCAGGTCGAGGGGAATAGCATTCTCCACGCCGTCTATTCTCCATCTCCGCAAACCGTCTCCAAATAGTTTCTTGGTAAATTTTGAGAGTAAACGTTATTTCGATACGTAAATATAATACCTGCACGTAGGCACTTCTTTACGTTGTTTCTACAAATGATGGCATATAAAATACCAGGTAGGAGGGATTACGTCTTTCCAGTGTGCGTTATGATAAATGATTGCCTCAAACAGGTTTTGGGCGATAGAGTCGTTGGAATCGTTTTTTTTTTTACGAAAGTTTTGCATTTTGCTTTTTATATTTAATCTCAAGCAAGCCTTTGCTTCTTTTGTGATCATGCCGCCTAGATATTATTTTTTGAAAATTCCTTTGCTTAAAATATTGTTTGTGCATTGTCGGGGAATGGTTTGCAAAGTTTCATGGATATAAAGCTTCTTTCAAGTCATGGTTATGGTAAGTTAAACGCGTCCCTGGGGCTACTGAAACAGTTGCGATGCGTAATAAAACGATTCATGTCCAACGACGTCAAATCATAGGATCATTGCTAGGAAACCTACAGAGGTTTCTGTACGTTCTGGCGGCTGTTGTAATATCGAAAGCTTTACGAGAAAACGCTTACAGGTACGGTATATTAATCAATTTCCGGTTTGGAGGCCTGGCATCACACTCTCTCGCTATGTACATCGATCTTTGGCTATACTAGATCGCTATACCAGATACGCGACCCACGTGTGGACCTGTTGCCCTAATCAATAACACCTAATTCTTTTGTCATTACACCTTCCAACCAATTCGCCATCCCAGTCACCGAGAAGTGGTACCTGTGTGCGCTATGTTTATAAAGTAGACGTGTTGTTTTATTGTAACAAGAATAAATGTACGGCGATTATGGCAATTTCTATTACCAGCCGACATGTGACTGGGTCGTCAAATAACCCGGCACGGGTGCCCAGACGACTGGAAACTCTCAACGAGATTCTGAGCGTTCCACGCCGTCCAGAGGCGGAATTTTTCTCATGCAGAACGATTCAAGAATTACACAACACGTCGGTGCGTACCGGTCATCGTGAACAACATTGGCTGGCCATCGTCTGTCGACTTAAACCACATCATCCCGCTCAGTACTTCTGAACCAAGCTGAGTTACCAGCCACGTGTGGTGTCGAACGTAGGTGCGACTTTGCAAATTAGAACATTATTTTCGCTAATCTTTGGCACACGCACCCGCTGTAAGTGTATTATTTGCGCCTCGACAAGTTATGCAGTCGACATTTATTTTTATATTATTTGTGCGCCGACACGTTGCGTTCTCACCAATTATGTTTATATTATTTTTGCGCCGATAAATTGTACACTTGACAATTATATTTCTAATATTTCTGCGCCGATTCACTGCGCATTCGCCTATTAAATTAATATTATTTTTGAGCCGATCTCCCGAATTTTTGTTTCCGATGCCCAGCCAATGAGGGTGAAGCTGATGGGTGAGCACGCAGCCGGCGTACACGCACGGCTGGTAGGTCACGAGATACAGGATATGTACTATGGATTGCCGTAGAGTTTTCTCTGAAGCTGTCCCTTTACATGCATTTTCAAGGGTTCGACGAGATCGGTTCCTCGCGTAGACACGCGGAACGGCCGATAACAATCCAAATAAATTCTGCAATAATTCATCACCAGTATCTATAAATTATTCACGTCACGTCAATCACATTGTTTATTGTGCTATTGCATAACTTGCGAGAAACCATTTACATAACGAGCCTGGACATACGCAAAACACGTTATTAACTGAATTGCACTAAATTGAACAAAGCAATCACAAAAACAGCAAAGTGGAAGGGAAAAAAATATATATCACCGGTGCGAACAATATCGCTGCAGTCAATGTAGCGCGGAATCTGCTTTAATGTAACACCACTAAACTTTAAAATTATAAAAATAAAAATTGCCGCTTCCAGAACCTCTCCGATTCACCCGTGAATACGCTCCAAATAGAGGGGATTGGAAATCTCTGTGATCCCTCGACGAACCTCGTTGGCCACCACGATTTCCGCGACCACTACGATTTCCGCGTCCACTACGATTTCCGCGGCCACCACGATTTGCGCGACCATCATTCCGGGATCGGTTACTTCTGTCATCTATAAATATATACACATGTTACGTTTCTAATCTCTGCATCGACGTACAGTGTATAATCGCTCACTTTTAAGTTTTGTTTGTCGTGTTGTTAAGTATTGTGACGCCGTATTTTTCATCGTCACAAGAACGATAGCCACAATGGCGAGAGAGAGTCGTTACGCGCCCTCACGACACACTGTTCCCATTTCTCGGTCGAATTCGCAAGGGCTCGGTAGCTTTAAGACAATAGATTGTTAATTTTCATCGAATATTTTCCATGTGCGATTCGTCGGCGGCGAGACTCGAGGGTCGAACGAGGTTCAAGGTCGGCCCATACCGGTAGATGAAACCCCCAATTTGCCAACAATCGGCTTACTCTGGACGCAGCAAGGAGGATTTTTCTCCGTCCCTGTCCAGCGAGGGAAAATATCGGGCATCATCTTCCGGGACGCTCTATCTGGCTGGCTGTCATCGGCTATCGCACCGCTTCTTCGTCGCCGTGTTCGCGATTCTGCGTCGGCAGACGGCACCGAATTCAAATATCTGCGTGCGTGCCGGGCGAAGGAGTATAATTGCGAGGCTGTCCTGCGAGGCGCCACTTAGCATAAGCTAGGCCATGGGAACTAGAGCGGGAGGGGGTCAAGCGATCGCGATCGACGAGCGTCAAGAATATTCGGGGATTCTCCTGGGGAACGGTGTATGTGACGGTGCGTCGTCGTCGGGCTCTCTCCGGCGTATATATTTTTGAGGGAAGGAAGGACGTTCGAGACCGAGGCGTGTAAACCCGAATATTCGAGAGAAGCCGCTGACCGGCTTCTCGACGGGATTTTCTATCCGATCTTGTACCGGTAAGCCCATCGCAACCCGCGCTAATTAGTTATTTGGTCGTTGGAACGTGCTGGCTATACTGGGTGGCCCTTTATTCGTGGTGTAACTTCGGTCAAGGCGTCGAATACTATCCCAGGCGTAGAATATTTCGCTCGTCGATTAGTGTTAGTTCGTCGAATGAATGTTGTGCGCCGACTTTATTTATTAGTGTCGCGTCCGAGAAAAGCGTTGGAAAGTAGCGCTCGCGTTACCGGTACTGAGCTCGCGAGCGGCGTCGGCCGGGAAATCCGGGGGAATCCAATCCGTCGTTTTGTCATTGTAACGTAGAGTCACTCCGAGTGTGCGACGTGCGGGTCTCTGTGCCGTTTTCTCGCGTATGGAAAATTTCGCTACCTCTGTCGACGGCGTCAGCCTTTCGACGGGTACAACCGCGAAAAGAAAGCGAAAACGGCCCGTGTCCGTATCGCCCCGGCTTCACCGGGAAACGCACTCGTTTATTGTGCCGATTTGCCTGTGCACGTTCGCATTACCGGTAGGAAGAGCAGGCGCTTGGCCAGCTTCCTACGCGCACGGAGATCCTCGCGTCGCCGCGCGTATCGCGACGAGCCAGGGTCCTTCTGACCTTGCCGCGATCTGCTGAACTTCGCCGCCCGTGCGTTGGTGATTGTCGAATTTTGTTGTCTATGATTCGTTTGTGTCCGCGCTGTAGAATTTACTCCGAAATTTAGTAGGGAACCAGGGAACATTATTGGTAAATTATTTTATTATCTTTGAACGAATTATTTATTTTATTTTGCACTAGGCAATACTTTCCGACGGTGAACTGAGTAGCCGCCGGGAGTTTATTAGGGACTAATGTACCGGGTAGCATATAAGTTCTGGATAATTTGGAAAGAGAGCGAGAGATCTTGTTTTATTTATTTCGTTTGGTTTTGTTCAGCTATCTTGATTGGTTCTGTTCAGTTAGATCTTCCGTTAATAAATTGTTATATTGTGACTCTCGTAATTAACTGTGATATTAGTCGATTTTATTACGTACTCAGCTCGAATTCACCGGACCGCCCCTCTACCATTCCCCCATGGCTGCTTGCTAGCCGAGCACAGCCTTAACCTTCCGCTAACATCTTTCCCGATCGGGTCGCACACCGTGTGCGAATGGCGCCCATTGTTGATAAAAATAAACCGATCGAGGGTTTGGGTTTTGTGACGTTTTACCGGTACCGGAGGGTTCCGACGAATTTGCCCTCCACCCGGAAATTCCTCTCACAGTATATATCACATAACCGAAAGATTTCCAAGATTCCCAGATTCCCAACCAACAGTTTAATTCGATAAAAATTTCAGTACTTCGCAATATGCTGAAAATCTGAAAAAAATGCAGCCGTTTTGATCATGTCAAGACCTTTGATTTTCATAATAACAATGCTAAAAGTATTACCATTTGAAATTAATTCCTTACTTTTTTAGAATTGATATACATTGTTTTCGAATTTTCATACATTAACATTTTTTTCCGAAATTAAAAAAATCGATGTAGAAACACGATTTTCGGACATGTTTTCATATCCCTATTCTACAGTACACACAAAAAGTTTCGAGGCGATTGCGTCAATAGTTCCGTAGTTATCTCAAAATCCATGAAAAATATTTCAAAAACGGAAAATTCAAAAAAAAAATTTATTCTGAAAAAAAAACATGTGGGTTTTACAAAATTAACGTATTTATTTGAAAAGAGAAAAAAAGGCTTACTGATTATTTGTTGAGCACTGTTTTTTATTAGCAATTTGGTAAAAACTTTTTGACCGAATTATTATGCAAAGTTAATGCTCTTGGCACCTTTAATACCGTTGTTGTTTTTCAAATTTTTATACCATTATGTAGTATTCAAATTCTCACTGAATTTCACTTTTGACTGGAAATGTACGTGTGATGCATCCTTATGAAATTGACCAAATAATTGGAATTTTCTACATCTTAAGATTTTCTCATCATTAATCTATTTTGTATTATCGTTACAAGGCGCAATGGTAAAAAAATTAAATAAAAAAGTAACAAATAAACAATCACAGGACAAAAATCCTTTTGCCAAGAATAAAATATATGGCGTTACTAGTAAAAGAAATTTCCGAATATCATCGGCTTATGTGTTGAACTTTCTGGATGTAACTCCTTAATCGGAATTTCAGCTTTCCATTACTTTACTACATACATGGAGTTCTTGCATGCAGCGAATTATTGGATGCCGATTCTTGCAATTCTTGAAGTTGCTCCTGAAGGGTGACATTATCTTTGGCTAGGGTGTCTCTCGCTTCCTGCACATCCGTTATTTTGCTCGACAAATTATCAATTTGTTCCTGTAAGGACTGCAGATTCTGTGTCTGATCGTTCGCCACCGATGCTGCAGGATATTCCGCTAGTGTTTCGCTGGTCGATGCCGGATTCTGCGATGCTAAAGTGCATAGAAATAAGTTTTAATCAATTCTGTACACTGTAAAATAAATTGTAAATTTAATGTACCTGACTAGAAGTTTTTATGCAAAAACTGGTACATTTAATTTAATGTACAATTGTGATGAATAATGAATATACGTTTTCGTTACAATTAAAGTAAATTATTAATAATTAAGAATTTCTCATGTTTTTAATACACTGAACATTAATTTTTCATCGCAGTCGTACATGAAATTTAATATACCGCTTTTTGAATAAAAAGCTGAAAATTGAAATTTTCATATCGCTTTCTCTTAAAAGTTGAAAGTTGAAAGTTGAAAGTTGAAAGTTGACATTTTCATATCACTTTCTCAGAATGACCCTTTATTCACAAAGCTCCTTCTATGAGAAAGCATTTACTATATTTTTGGCTTTCTCATAGAGAAAGCTTTTAGCTATGCACTGACTTTTACATATACCATTCAGCGGAAGGCCAGTTTTCAGAAAAATAGAGGGCCCTCTCTGTACCGGCACAGGTTTTCCGCAGTTACTCCGTATCCGCGGGGAATGCAATACAGTATAGCTACTGTATTGCATTCCCCGTTGAGGCAAAAGTACCAATGCTCGGACTCATCCCAATCGTCGGACAAACCGGTGCAGATTTGATTTATTTCTAATTTAAGTACAAGTAATCCAATTGATACGTGTAATCGTATCTACAAACATTATTTGATGCACAGAAAAAAATTAAACAAGGTTGAAGCCTAAATTATTATCTATTGTTACATCTTGTTAAAATATAGACGATATAGTGTCCGGAAATTGGTACAAGCGTTAGATACGCGACCCAATAATCGGTGTGACAGTCGTCAGGTATGGTCGAGGAGTTAGTGAGAATTTATGCGTATGGATGATTGAAGTCCGAATAAATGTTTTATTACTTTTATTATAATGAACGTGAATGGAGGAGAGCGTGCGTCTGACAGATTCGGGACTCTGAGATGAACTGAATAAAGGGCCTGATGAAAGCGGGGCCCTCGCCTATTGCTGCGCGCGACAAGGTATTCCTACGCGCGATAAGACGGCCGCGTTCGCGTTCGCACAGAAGGTGCTGACGTTAGAAAGATTAGCAAGAATCAAGATAGAAATATTTTAACCCGAGTTTCCTGCGTTAACGTGCTAACTCGAGATACGGGACCGTCACATCGGACAAATCAAAGAAGTTAGGTTAGCTAGCTTTCTACGTAGCTTGTGTTCAGTATCGGTTTGCGTAATTATCATTTTTTATTGATTTAATTAATAGATGGCAAGTAAATTCTTTTAGTTAATATGAACTAGTTGAATTGGTACATCAGAATTCTCGAAATCGATGATTGTCTGAAACATTAGGACATACAGTGTCTGAATATAGGGACGTGCCGAAAAACCGCGTCCGTAGAGGCGTGGACACTCTTGTTATTTTCTTCCGTAATTAAACAAAAAAATTATCTTTTTGTAATTGATCGATGTGATGAAACTAGTCTTGGACTAGTTTCTGAAACTAGTTTTGGAAACTAGAAACGAGCAACTTGGCATTCGATTAAGTATTTTTCACAAAGAATTTGTTCTTGGTCAAATAACTGCTGGAATCTGGAGATGCTCTTAACCGTCCAAGCATTAGTACCTTTACCTTAGATAGCTTAGAGAAATGCGGGTACAGAATGTTAGGAGAAATCGGGAGCGGTCGGTTATTTCGTAAAAGCCCGGAAAAGTATACCCAAAGGAACAAGGAATGAAACATATACAAAAAGAAAAAAATCCGTAATTTTTCATACCTTGAGCATGCCAGAATTGAACATAGCGGAAGTGTTCCCAGCTGAGAGCTTCTGCAGCGGCTTTTCGTTGCTCCGATATGGCGATTTGAGCCTTCAAATCATTAATTTGTTGCCGCAATGATGGCACAAGTGTTGAATCATTCACACTGTCGATCTCCACTTCGGTAGCTGGATGCTCGCCTACTCTGTTGCTCGTTTGGATGTTTCTATTTTCCTCTGGATCCGCCACTTAAACGAAGAAATAATACATTATTTATTGGAGTTGTGTGACGATAAACGTACTCAACCAAGCCAATAAAATAAAACGTGGTTGTACTTACTCCTTATTCTCGGTGAATTTTATGTTTGTGGCCGGTTGTACACGTCACGTTTAAAACAATCGAAGAGCTACGTCCGCCGATTCTTCGATTGCATAGCGTTAACTTCGTAATCAATCCATACCGTATTCGCTGGTACGAATTGAAGTTAGCCGAAATATTTGAGGAAAATCTATAGTGTGGTACATGATGCAAACCCGCGTCTGCATTATATGATAAATGTGATATGATTATGATCATATGAACCATTCTCGGCCGGTAACAAAAGCTCTAATACCATCCAGAGTATTTATGTAATATGTTGGAGATTGCCTCGCGTAGCGTTGTCTTTGATTTTGTGAAACCTGTAATGAGGGGAAAGCGGCGCAAAATGGCACAGCGGGGCAAAACGGGATAATGAGACAAAACGCAATTTTTCAATAACGTTTGGATGGTGGCGATGCTTGTACGTGGGGTAAAACGGGTTAAAAAATCCGGATGTATCGTTGGGACAAAATGGAGCATCTAAAAATTATTGGACATATGAGTTGTGCCCTCACAGTCCGGTTTTACCCCCGCTGTGCCATTTTGCCCCGGTCTCCTCTATAATGGAATGATAATACAGTTCCCGTCGATTGGACACTCACACAGGTACTCACAGATACTCACAGATACACACAGGTACTCACAGATACTCACATATACTCACAGATTCTCACAGATGTTCATAGATGCTCGAGACAACATAACCGCTAGTAGAGTAATAATGTCGTTACATAATCGATCAAAAGATACTAATTTTTTCAGGGCGTGAAAGAGATATTCTTCCGCAGAATTTGCAAAGCACGAGGCTATCGTAGCCTTACAAAAATATTAGAATGCAATTAACTTTCGCCAGAGAGTAACTATTTTTTAACAGAGCAAATGTCTTCCGCACGGTGTTTAACCTGGAAATATTCTTTGACGTGTACAGAGGATGCTCTTCGAGTATCCGCAAGAGTTGAAAAACAATGCGCTCTCATTACTTTCGAACAAAAAATAATACATATTGACCTTCGTCAGAGCTCCAATATATTTTGAACGCTCAACCAAGGTCTTCCACAGGGTGTATTGCTTGAATTTTTTTTTTTTTCAGAGTGTATGGGAGAACTTTTTCTTGAAGCGTTCACAGGAGTTGCAAAGCACCAGACTGAACACCTTTAGAAGCCGAGATACATTTGTACAACCAGATATTCCAATACCTCCACTATTTTGAACAATCTTTCATTATCAATGCCACGTGGAGCTGAGGTGGTCAGTATCATATAAGGAAAGCACCGTGTTATAATAGTCGTATGCTGAGTGAATGCAGGTTGGTTTCTAAGCAACCATTTTATTGACGATTATAAACGTAAAAGTGAACGTCACGTGCAATCAAAGGCATAACCCCTCCACGATTTCTCCGCCAGTTTCGCGCCCGACCAGCCGCTTTTCTGCGATCTATGTTTGAAGATGACAGACAATAATTACTGAAATGCTTATCAGTTCTAGGTCGATCTTTATACACAATAAACGAACAGCGTCTCTGCGGCACAAAATGATTTTCTGGAACTGGTGTACTCCCGCCGTCTTGTTGTTGCTGAATCAAATGCCGTAGCTCGACATTGCGTGCCTCGGCAATCACCCGCTCGGCTTCTAATTTTTTAAGCATTTCATGCAATATCTCCAAACGATGAAACAGGAACTGAACCTCCGATTGATATTCAAAAGTCCGAATAGGCAGCATCGACACTTCAGCATTCTCTTCCCCATTTTCTTGATACACTGACATATAAGTCGAATAATATGGTAATCTACGTTAATGACGCAACAAAAAGACACCCAAAATGTTATTATCTCGTTTGAAACGTACTTGAATCGTGTGATAATTTAACGTTCGTAAGGATTCCACAGATGTCAAAATGAAACAACGAAAAATCGTATAAACGATTACATCAGATCGATTACACCGTTGTAAAATTTATTAATATTCGAGGGCGATTATATAACGTAAAAAATGTAAACCATAACTTTCTTGAATAGAATAATGTACAGTGAAACGGTTATTAACACTTTCTAAATCACAGCATTTGAAGATGTCGCGAAATGGGAATACGGCCAGCAAAGTGGGTGTAGCGCGATCGTATGGTATAGCTGAAGAGAGGCGACATTACTGTAATTTGTAAAGAGTAAAAAAAGTTTAAGAAAATAGCATTCCCTTCAATTTTGAAGATTTGAGAATATTTGTTCGATTTCTTCAATAATTCAATGGCCAGATTATTCGTGAACAGCCAGTAATTCCGAAAGGAAAATTTTTTTCGGAGGTTTAATCGTGTTGAGAAAATTATGTGCACCTCTGTACATATTTCGGAAGTGTAGAAAAAAAATAGCTTCCAAGGACTTTTGGTTCCTTGAGAAACAAATAATTACCCTCAGATGAGCCTGTTTGTCGAGAAGGAAAATTCTTTCCGGAGGTTTAATCGTGTTGAAAAAAATCATGTGCACCTCTGTACATATTTCGGAAGTACAGAAAACAATTAGCTTCCAAGGACCCTTGGTTCCTTCAGAAAAAAATAATTACCCTCAGATGAGCCAGTTTTTGGGAAGCGAAAATTCTTTCCGGAGGTTTAATCATGTTGAAAAAGATCGTGTGCACCTCCGTACATATTTCGGAAGGGTAGAAAAAAAATTAGCTTCCAAGGACCCTTGGTTCCTTGAGAAAAAAATAATTACCCTCAGATGAGCCAGTTTTTGGGAAGCGAAAATTCTTTCCGGAGGTTCAAACGCGTTCATAAAAATTGTGGACACCTCTGTATATATTTCGGAAGTGTAGAAAAAAAATTAGCTTCCAAGGACTCTCGGTTCCTTGAGAAAAAAAATAATTCCCCTCAGATGAGCCAGTTTTTGGGAAGCGAAAATTCTTTCCGGAGGTTCAAACGCGTTCATAAAAATTGTGGACACCTCTGTATATATTTCGGAAGTGTAGAAAACAATTAGCTTCCAAGGACCCTTGGTTCCTTCAGAAAAAAATAATTACCCTCAGATGAGCCAGTTTTTGGGAAGCGAAAATTCTTTCCGGAAGTTTAATCATGTTGAAAAAGATCGTGTGCACCTCCGTACATATTTCGGAAGGGTAGAAAAAAAATTAGCTTCCAAGGACCCTTGGTTCCTTGAGAAAAAAATAATTACCCTCAGATGAGCCAGTTTTTGGGAAGCGAAAATTCTTTCCGGAGGTTCAAACGCGTTCATAAAAATTGTGGACACCTCTGTATATATTTCGGAAGTGTAGAAAAAAAATTAGCTTCCAAGGACTCTCGGTTCCTTGAGAAAAAAAATAATTCCCCTCAGATGAGCCAGTTTTTGGGAAGCGAAAATTCTTTCCGGAGGTTCAAACGCGTTCATAAAAATTGTGGACACCTCTGTATATATTTCGGAAGTGTAGAAAAAAAATTAGCTTCCAAGGACTCTTGGTTCCTTGAGAAAAAAATAATTACCCTGAGATGAGCCAGTTTTTGGGAAGCGAAAATTCTTTCCGGAGGTTCAAACGCGTTCATAAAAATTGTGGACACCTCTGTACATATTTCGGAAGTGTAGAAAAAAAATTAGCTTCCAAGGACCCTTGGTTCCTTCAGAAAAAAATAATTACCCTCAGATGAGCCAGTTTTTGGGAAGCGAAAATTCTTTCCGGAGGTTTAATCATGTTGAAAAAAATCGTGTGCACCTCTGTACATATTTCGGAAGTATAGAAAAAAAATTAGCTTCCAAGGACTCTTGGTTCCTTGAGAAACAAATAATTACCCTCAGATGAGCCAGTTTTTGGGAAGTGAAAATTCTTTCCGGAGGTTTAATCATGTTGAAAAAAATCGTGTGCACCTCCGTACATATTTCGGAAGGGTAGAAAAAAAATTAGCTTCCAAGGACCCTTGGTTCCTTGAGAAAAAAATAATTACCCTCAGATGAGCCAGTTTTTGGGAAGCGAAAATTCTTTCCGGAGGTTCAAACGCGTTCATAAAAATTGTGGACACCTCTGTATATATTTCGGAAGTGTAGAAAAAAAATTAACTTCCAAGGACTCTTGGTTCCTTGAGAAAAAAAATAATTCCCCTCAGATGAGCCAGTTTGTCGAGAAGGAAAATTCTTTCCGGAGGTTTATTCGTGCTGGAAAAAATCATGTGCACCTCTGTACATATTTCGGAAGTGTAGAAAAAAAATTAGCTTCCAAGGACCCTTGGTTCCTTGAGAAAAAAATAATTACCCTCAGATGAGCCAGTTTTTGGGAAGCGAAAATTCTTTCCGGAGGTTCAAACGCGTTCATAAAAATTGTGGACACCTCTGTATATATTTCGGAAGTGTAGAAAAAAAATTAACTTCCAAGGACTCTTGGTTCCTTGAGAAAAAAAATAATTCCCCTCAGATGAGCCAGTTTGTCGAGAAGGAAAATTCTTTCCGGAGGTTTAATCGTGCTGGAAAAAATCATGTGCACCTCTGTACATATTTCGGAAGTGTAGAAAAAAAATTAGCTTCCAAGGACCCTTGGTTCCTTGAGAAAAAAATAATTACCCTCAGATGAGCCAGTTTTTGGGAAGTGAAAATTCTTTCCGGAGGTTTAATCATGTTGAAAAAAATCGTGTGCACCTCCGTACATATTTCGGAAGGGTAGAAAAAAAATTAGCTTCCAAGGACCCTTGGTTCCTTGAGAAAAAAATAATTACCCTCAGATGAGCCAGTTTTTGGGAAGCGAAAATTCTTTCCGGAGGTTCAAACGCGTTCATAAAAATTGTGGACACCTCTGTATATATTTCGGAAGTGTAGAAAAAAAATTAACTTCCAAGGACTCTTGGTTCCTTGAGAAAAAAAATAATTCCCCTCAGATGAGCCAGTTTGTCGAGAAGGAAAATTCTTTCCGGAGGTTTAATCGTGCTGGAAAAAATCATGTGCACCTCTGTACATATTTCGGAAGTGTAGAAAAAAATTAGCTTCCAAGGACCCTTGGTTCCTTCAGAAAAAAAATAATTACCCTCAGATGAGCCAGTTTTTGGGAAGCGAAAATTCTTTCCGGAGGTTTAATCATGTTGAAAAAAATCGTGTGCACCTCTGTACATATTTCGGAAGTATAGAAAAAAAATTAGCTTCCAAGGACTCTTGGTTCCTTGAGAAAAAAAAAATTCCCCTCAGATGAGCCTGTTTGTCGAGAAGGAAAATTCTTTCCGGAGGTTTAATCGCGTTGAAAAAAATTGTGGACACTTCTGTATATATTTTAAAAGTGTTGACAAAAAATTAGCTTCCAAGGACCCTTGGTTCCTTGAGAACAAATTATTACCGGCTAGTCGAGCTTTCGTGATGTTTTTTTAATGTTATTTTATTATCCTATGACATTTATTAACTTTATCCTACATAGAACATTTAGAAATAATTAATATTATCCCTGATACTCATCGGGACACGGAATTCAGATTATTATGTTCTCATTGCCATGAAATGATAGGTTAAGTGTACGGAAAATGGGCCCTATCGACAACGATTTTAAAACTTTGACAGATGACAACGAATTCGTTGCAGCAACGTTGCTAACTTCCACGCCATGAAATAAGAGGGAATTGAAATCATTTCTGGATGGCATAAAAATCTGAACAAAATCAAACATATTAAAGGTGCTGAAAGGATTAATTTTGCATAATAATAACAAAAAAAAACAAAAACAATAATAAAAAAACAAATAATAACATTGGTAAACAAATTCCCCGGAATCCTAACTTTTCTTTTCATGAAAATGATTCGTTCAGTTTTCTAAATACGTATGAATATTTTCAGATTCTTCAATTCAATTTGAATTTTTTTGTTTATATGGGAAAAGTGTTGAAACGTCTTCCCCCCCCCCGTCTAACCCCGCGCACGCCGCCGAGGCGAGGCAGCCGGTAAGAAGAAGCGCACGACGCCGCCGAGGCACGCAAAGAGGCCAAGTGGCGCCATCGGACGGGATCCAGGCCGACCCAATCGATGCCGAAGCCACGCACACCAAGAGAACACAAGCACACTCCGCAAGCGCCACACCGCGCCGCGGAAAGGAAACAAGAGGCCATATCGATCAAGGCCAACCGGGGTGAAAAAGCGAGGGAAAAAGGGAACAGATGATTGGACAAAAATGACGCTACCGCTACCGAGAAAGGCATCCGATTAGAGATAAGCCGAGAAGGGCAATGACGTCACTGGAGAACCCCCCGGTAATTGGAGAACAAGGGAGAAGAACCTTGAAGGACCAATAGAAAAATTAAACACCAAGAACGAAATACGCGTGCGCAAGTCCGCCAAAAAGATGCAATTTTCGCGAGTGGGAGGCAAAAATTAGCATATAAAAAGGCACGAAACCGACCGGAAATCAGTTAATCATCTCACCGGGTCTATACCAGCTCTTCAAGGACTTATAGTGAAAAGTGAAAAGTAAAAAGTAAAAGTGCGAAACGGGAATAAAAGTGACTAAAGTGAAACAGTGCCAAAAGGAACTTATAAAATTTTGTGCAACGGTGGACTTATAAAATCCTGTGCCGAATCGGACTTATAAAATTCTGTGCAGATTCGGACTTATAAAATTTTGTGCAGACTCGGACTTATAAATTTCTGTGCAGATTCGGACTTATAAATTTCGGTGCTGAATTGGACTTATAAAATTCGGGCAAGAATGGGACTTATAAAATTCGTGCGAAAATCGGAATTATAAAAATATTCGGACTTATAAAAATTTTGTGCCGAGTGAACTTACGGAATTCGTGCCGAAACCGAACTTGTACGTCTCCGGGCTAATCTCGGGCTCAGAAAAAGTGTGAACGTGGACTTACAAAAATTAGCCGCGCAGGACTAGTAATATTAGTGCCGAGGACTCGTTACAAAATCGTGACACGGACTCGCAAAATCCAGGACACGTCGAAATTGCGTGCCGAGTTCGAAATTATACTTTGGTGCAACGATTGGCGCGAAGCGGTAAAGTGACCGAGGTGACCGGTCAGAAGAGCCGAGGTGACGGGCGAGCAAAATTTACAACGCCGAGGACCCGAAAAAACCACCCACAGGGCTTCATTCACGTCTCCCGCATTTACCTATGTCGCCAAATCCAGGTAAAATCGGCTAGTAAATAAATAAACACCAATTGCAAGTCGCGAGGTGAGCGAGCTGTCACTGCCGACGCGGCCCCGTGACGTCACAGCGCAGCCAGCCGCGAGCGGCGGCCATCTTGGGAACACGAGCTATCGAGCCTCCGACCCGAGATCATAGGGCGTTCGCAGGTGGCGACGGTAATATAACCGGAAAACGGTCAACGCGCGATAATAACGCAGATCGATAATACTCTCAACCTCAAGCAATAAAAGCGCAAATAAAAGGGGAAACACGATAAGAACATAAGAATAAGCATCTTGACCATAAAATTAGGTAACAAGTAAGAAATTCTTGCACAAAGAATAAATAAAAAGAAGCAATTTAAAAGAGGGAAAGAGTTGTAAATACTTGAAAATTTATCCGGTTACAAATAAAATCATTATTTCCACATAACCACCGTCTCTGATACGCCAACCCATAATTCCTGGACACTCGAGCACACGAATCCCTCCGTTTGAGCGCCCATTCCTCTACAGGAGGTGCACGAATTCGGAGAAAATATTGTAAGGAAGCTTGCTCCTGTTACATTTGGCGCCCAACGTGGGGCTCGAGAAAAAAGGAATTGGCCGCGTCAGAGCGGAAATATTAAACGACAAGATGCCTGAAAAATCCCTCGCCCAGGAGCGGCGGGAGCTGGAACTGATGGAGAGCGAAGAACAGGCCCACCGAGCCGAGCGAGAGCGCCGGGACCGGCTAAGGGCACAACACGCCCTCGAGGACGCACAGAGAAGAACCCCGGAGGAGGTCACGCTGGACGAGGGAAATTATAGAGAGGCGGAAGAATCGGGGGAGGGAAGCATCATAGATGCGAACCTCCCGAACCTTACCCTCGCCTGGGAGTCGACCACGGCGGATGGGATGATCGGCCGAGGGGGAATTAGGAGGCAAGGGGAGATGAACCGACTGTCGATCGTTCCGCCAGCGCACCCCGAGGACTCGACAGCAGAGAGAAATGGGGAGGAACAACCCCGGCGGCAACAAAAGACCATCGAGATCGGAGATGACAGCAACCGAGCCATTCTGATGACCCTTATGCAGATGAAGGCGGAGCATCAGCAACGTTTCGATAGCCTCGAGAGGACGCAGGAGAAGCTATCAGCCGCGTGCGCCGCGAAGACCCGGGAAATCCAGGGTCAAATGCTGACGGCGTTATCGCGAGCGGTGACCGAGAGTGAGGCCGAGACCGATCGGAAAATCGCGACGGTGCGTAAGAGCATCAGAGATGAGCAAGGTGCGATCAATACACACACGCGTGAACGATTGGCAGCACAGGACGTGACGGTGGGAGAACTGATTGACCGCGTAGAGGGCGTCACGGAAACCTCCAGGAGGGCGTTACAAGCAGCAGAAGCCAACGCGAAGAAAATCCGCGAATATGCCGCACAGGCGAGAAACGCGGTGTCGCAGACGATATTGGGTACAACAATGTATGGAAGCCTGAATGCGAGTAAGGCGTACGTCGCGTCAAGAAAACCACCCACATTCCGAGGCGACGGTGTCGAAAGGCCGATGCGCTATTTGAACACCCTGAAAGATCATTTCAACGCCATCGAACCTGAAGGCCTGGAGTTCCGGTGCATAATGGGCGATGCGATGGTCGGGAAGGCACTGGACTGGTGGCTGCTGGTCGCACCCGAGATTTCAAACATCCAGCAATTCGAAGAGGCATTCCGAGCGAGGTACTGGGGCCGAGACATGCAAGACAAGGTCAAACGACACTTGGAATTCGGCACGTACTTCATCGAAGGACAGAGCCTCACGAAAGCTGAGTACGCAACGCGAGTGATCGGAAACGTCCGCGATCTAAGTGAACCGATCGGCGACCCGGAGACAATCCGTCGGCTCGCGAAACATTTCGACGAGAACCTCCGAACGGCGATTCTCGTACGAAACATTGGCAGGGTAAGCGAACTAATCGAGCTGCTGGAGAGCAGCGACCTCGGTGGCACGGTAAATGCCCGGAACGACGGCGAGAGATCATATGGCCGAGGGAATAACGGGAATCGGGGAAACGGTCGGGGAAATGGGGGAGGGCCACGCAGTTGGCAGCAAAATGGCCCTCAGCAGTCCCCAGCCCACCCATACGGCCGACCGCTGCCGCAGCAGCAACAGGCAAATTACTGGCAGGGGCCACCAGGGGCGGCGCTAACTCCGAATTTCTCCATGCCACCGCCATTCTTTCCCGTGACACCACCTGCGACACCAGCGCCGGCGACGCAGCAGGTGCCAGGAGCGATGGCGGGCTCGCAAGGCGTGAGCCAGGGAAACGCGTAAACGTTGCGTCCGCAAGGTACGAAGAAAGGCCACGAGACGCAACGGCGGCGAACTCGGAGAAAGAAGAGAAGAGACGACGAGAAAGGAGAGAGAGGCAAGAAAGGAAGAAAAAGGAGGAGAGACAGAAAAGAGAAGAAGAAAGAAAGAAACAGGAGGCGATACAAAAAAAAGAAGAGGAAAAGAAGGAACAGGAGGAGAAGAGAAGAGAAGAAGAACAAAGAAAAACCGAAGACCAAAGAATGAAGGAAGAGAGAGAAAGACAAGAAACGGAACGGAAGAAGCGAAGGGACGAGTGTTGGAGAGTCAGACGAGAGAAGAGAGAAAGAGAGAGAGAGGCAGCAAGAAACTCGGGGGAAGAAGCGGCCAAAGTCGAAAAGAAACCGACAACCTCCCAGCCGGCCGAACCGTTGGAAGAACGGAAAGGGTTAGCAAGAAGTGGGGGAGGGACGAATCCGAAGGAGGAAACGGAGGAGGAAGGGGACCAGGAGAAGGTCGGGCCCAAGGAGGGCGGAGGGAAGGATCGTCAACCCCATCTCGAACCTGGACCGGTTTCGATGCCAACGACGGCCGGAAATAAGGAAGTCAGCACTTTTGGACAAGGAGCAATCCCGAAAACAACCGAGAAAAGCGTTCGAACGATTTTCGAGAGTCCACAGGATTATCTCCTCGACATGGAAAATCCCGGAGGTAGCGTCGCTTACGACGAAGCGCGACCCATGTGCCCTGAGGTGCCGATCGGCCTCGAGGGAACAGTAGCGAGTGCATTAGTCGACAGCGGCAGCGAGGTTTCCTGTATCTCGGAGGATTTCCACTTGCAAAATCGGGAGGCGTTTAAAAATTGTCCGACCTTGCCGGTAACATCGCTGAACGTGGTGGGAGCATTCGGAGGAAGTTCGGGAAGAGTGAGACAACAAATGATGATAAGAGCGAACGTGTACGGTTCCGAAGGAGAGATTAACCTGTTGGTGATACCGAGGTTGCAAAAATCGGTGCTTCTCGGCATCGACGCGATGGATAAGCTCGAGGTCTTCGTCGACACGCACGAAAAGGTCATCCGGGTGCGAGATAAAATTGTGGGACGGCTGGAGAAAGGGTATTGGCAGATGGAGGAGTGCCACAAGGAAGGAAAGGAAGGACGAAAGGAAAGGGGGGAGAGCCGAGCGATCCTCGCGCGAGTCGAGGGGGCTGACGAGGACGGAGACCTGGACGACGCCGAGACGAAACACATAATGAGCGGGGAACTCCGAGATCCGGCCGACGAGTGTCTAAGAGAAGCAGAGGTCGATGAGAAGCTTCGGGAATGCACGGACGTGGGGGTCGAAGTGCAGCAGGCTTTCAAGGCCCTAATCTTCGAGTACAGGGACGTATTCCGCAAGCGACCAGGGCGGATGCAGGCGTACGAACATCGACTCGTGCTGAAGGACGAAAGACCATTCGTCGCACGGTCGTATCCGGTCCCCATGGCTTATAGGGGAAAAGTAACGGACGAGATACACAAAATGCTCGCCCAAGGCATTATCCAGCGGTCGACGAGCACATACATAAACCCTGTGGTAACCGTGATTAAGCCTAACGGGGAGGTTCGGTTGTGCCTCGATGCGAGACAACTGAACGAGCATCTCGAAGAAGATTACGACTCCTCGTTACCGACAGAGGAAATTTTTCAAAAATGTGGGGGTGCAAAGGTCATGTCGACACTAGATTTGACCAGCAGTTTCTGGCAAATTCCGCTGCATCCGGACTCGAGAAAATACACTGCGTTCCGACACGAAAACAAATGTTACGAATTCACAGTAACCCCGTTCGGATTAAAAACGAGCACGGCGGCTTTGGTTCGGGGTTTAGACATCGTCCTGCGAAATACGGGGGATTTCATCGTCAATTTTGTAGACGACCTCCTGTGTGTCTCCGCAGACACGAGTCAACATTTGCAACATCTCCGGCAGTTATTTTCAAAAATTCGAGAGCATGGCATGACGCTGAAAATGGAGAAATCCCATTTTTTCCGAAGCGAAGTGAAATTCCTCGGGCACATCGTGACGACGAAGGGCATCCAACCACAACCCGACAAGATTAAGTCCATCAAGGAATTCCCAAGACCACGCAACATAAAGCAGTTAAGGGGGTTCCTCGGTTTGGTGAATTTCTATACGAAATTTACCAGCCGACACGCCGAGGAAACGGTGCCCCTACTGGCACTGTTGAAAAAGGGAAAAACCTGGAACTGGACGGACGAACACGAAAGGGCATTCGAAAAAGTGAAAGAATTATTTTGCGAGTCGGTCGTCCTCGAACACCCCGACGTGACAAAGCCGTACGTCCTTACGACGGACGCGAGCGATTACGCACTCGGGGCGACGCTCGCACAGACGGACGAAAACGGCGAGATCGGAGTCATCGCATTCGCGAGTCGAACGCTCAAGGGAGCCGAAGTAGGATACGTGACCACAGAAAAGGAATTACTCGCGATCGTCTGGGCGCTCCAGAAATTTCAGAGTTACCTCAAGGGGGCGAAGATAACAGTGATAACAGACCATAAAGCGTTGACGTTCCTCAAAAGCTGCCGGTTCGCTAGCGACAGATTGTTGAGATGGGCGCTGTTGCTGCAAGGATATGACCTGACCGTAGAACATCGACCGGGAAAAGCAAATCAGGTGGCAGACACACTCAGCCGATTAAGAGATCACGAGTACGAGCCCGGGGAGACGACGCCGGGAAAAATGATAATCGCGGCCCTCGCACGAAAACCCTCGAAGGAACTGTCAAGAAAGATGCGAACAATCGGCAAAATCCAGAGGAATCAAGGGAATTTGAAAGAAATTATCGCCAAATTAGAAGAAGAAACGGAGGATGCCTACACCAAGAAGAATTATCGGCTCAGCGACGGCGTGCTACAGAAAGCAGCGAAAACGGGACGATGGAAAGTAGTGCTACCAGAAGAGCTGCGAGGAACGTTAACAGAGGAATGCCATCTCATGTATGGACACATTGGGGCGAGCAAGGTATTTCACATGCTCAACGAAGATTTCACGTGCCCTCGGTTCGCGAAGAGTGTCAGGCATCAACTGGCAACATGCGACTCCTGTCAACGGACGAAATGTGCGGTCCAGAAGAGTTACGCATGCATGCAGACGATCGTGCCGGAAGGACCGGGAGATCTAGTGTCGATCGATTTTTTTGGGCCCCTACCCCAGTCCACGGGAGGAGTGAGGCATATCCTGGTCACCCTGGACGCTTTTACTAAGTACGTGGTCATGTACCCGATGCGAAAGGCGAACACGAAAACGGTAATCAACAAGCTGAGCACAGACTACATCCCAAGGCAAGGGAAGCCGAAGAGATTACAGTTCGACCACGGAACGCAATTCACGGCCAAAGCCTGGAAAAAATGGTTGGAAAAAGAAAACATACGGGGAGTGTTTTCCTCGATCCGACACCCACAGGGAAACATCGTCGAGCGGGTAAACCGGGAATTAGGACGATTCTTTCGCACATTCCTAACCGACAAGCACACGGCATGGGCAAGGTGGGTGCCGATAATACAGGACTGTATCAACGACTCGCCGCACGATACCACCGAGTACACCCCGACTGAGCTGCAGACGAAAAAACCGCCGCATCGCCCGTGGAAAAACTGGATCCCGGCGTTACGGGAGAAGTCCGCCGAGCTCGAAGACTACGCCAAGAAGCTCGAAAAAACGCAGCTCCGCATACTACAAAAGGGCAGAAAAAGGGCGGAAAAATTCGACGACGGCCACGGACGAGTGGCGTACGAGGAAGGAGAGCTAGTGCTGGTTAAAGCACTGAATGTCTCCAGCCAGGACGATAAAGTCGCGGCAAAGTTCATGCCGCTATACGAAGGGCCATACAGGATCGAGCGCTGCGTCGGATTGGCCACGTATCAACTCGAGGATCCTGAAACGAAGAAAAGCCGAGGGAAATTTCACGCGACTCTGCTAAAAAAATATAAGGCAAAAAACGACCCGAAGAAGGCCGAAGACGAGTCCGAGGAAGAGGCATAAAAAAAAAAAAAAAAAAATTATTAGTTAGGAAGAAGAGTAGTAATAGGAGAAATAACAATAAGAAAAATAATAATAATAGAAATAGTAAGAAGAAAGGTAATAATAAAATAAGAAAAATAAAGCCAAGAAGAAGCAGTAAGAAAGACAATAACAAAAAAAAAAAAAAAAAAAAAAAAAAAATATCTAAGCGTAAGAAAGAGAATAATACGAAGAAGAAGAACCAGAACAGGAAAGCTAATAATAAGAATAATAAAAAGAGAAACAAAAAGACAATCATAGGAATAATAATAAGCGTAGAAAACAAAAAATAATCGGGAAAAAAAATAACAATAATCATAGAAAAAAGATAATCATAAGAAAAAGAAAGATAAGAAGAAACATAAGGAAGGGAAGAGTAAAACAACAGCAAAAAGAACACGGACGAGCATGGCCGAGAGCGACCGCGACGGGAAGGCACCACACGCGCCGCCCGCCGCGGGAAGACTGCCGGAACGGCAAACACGACAGGCGAAGGAAGACCCCCCCGAGAGACCGTCGATCAGCACGGACGAAGATCAGCACAAAGCGGACGGGCCGAGAACGGGACGCAGAGGCCGGGGAAGCGAGCCAGTGGGAGCCAGAGCAGCGCAGCAACACCCGAACAGAGGCGCTCGACGAGGATAGCGGCAGCATAGGCGGAACCTGGCCTCGCACCGCCGCGTACAGCGGCGAGCACGGCAAATATTCGGAGGTCCCTCCAGGCAGGCGCCGCTGAAGCGACGACAAGACCGCCCGGCGCCAAGACGGTCACCCCACCACCATGCGCGACCTAGGCTAATACGAAAGGCCGGCACGCGCGCAATATCGATGATCGATGCGACGGTCGATAATGGGGAAGATAACCGGAAAGATAACGCCGGCGGACCAATCACGGCCACCCAGAGCAGACGACCCACCAATAAAATCAAAAATAACGAGATTACAAGATCAAGGCCGCGGGCAAAGCCCAAAAAACACCGCTAAGATAGAAAAGAAGCTAAAAAGGCCAAAGGGAGAGGGCAAGGAGGCTCAGGAGTATCCGAGAACAAAAGAAAGCTCAAACAGAAAGCCAACTACCGAGAGCAAGCACGTGGCGGAGCTAAAAAGGACCGGCGAGAAATCAGGAGACTGTGAAAAAAAAGTGTGGGCAAATTAGCAAGGAGAAGTAAAAGTGTAGGAACAAAACAAAGAGACAGTGAAAAAAAAAAGGGACCAATTAGAAAAAAAAAAAAAAAAAAAAAAAAAAAAAAAAAAAAAAGAAGACACCAGACATGGCCACTTTTCGGAATTTCCCGGCTAGATATCTCGAGGGGACCTACAACGACGTCACCGTCATCGCCGCAGCAACCCCCTCGAGATTCTACGTGCAACTACCGGATCCCGAGGGAACGCGAACCAGGATCCTCCACGCCTTCGCCACCGTCACCCGACACCACCCCGAGGTGTACCCGGTAACAGCCGAGGAAATATTCCCCGCGGCACCGGTACTCGTGGAGCACGAAGGAAACTTCTACCGAGCGATTGTCACCCAGGAGACCGACGGGGAAGGGGATACCTGGCTCTGGCTGGGCGATTGGGCCCTCGCGATGCCAGCCCGGCGGGAGGAAATGTTCACGGTTCCCCAGGAACAGCTCCACCTCCCGTTCCAGGCGGTCGCGTGCGGCCTGGACAGACTGAGGCCCAGCCAGGGCGCAGAATGGAGCATCCCCGCCATCGAGACATTCCGCGAAGCAACAGTCGACCGGACGTGGAGGATGACAATCGCAAGCACCGACACCGGCACAGACGCCGTCTGGGTCGACATCGAGGCTGCGGAGGAAGCGGTCGCTAAGCCCCGGGACCGACTCCTCGCGATGGACGAGGGACGAGGAGGGGAAAACCCCGAACGGTTCGACTGGGAGACGGACGGAGGACGACTCGCCGCGCGGCGTCCGGGATGGGACGAGGTCGACGACGAAGAAGAGTGGACCGACACCGACTCCGGGATCGAGGACCCGAGTCCAAGCGAGGACAGCGGGGACGAAGAGGAGGCAGAGCTGTAAAAAAAAAAAAAAAAAAAAAAAAAAAAAAAAAAAAAAAAAAAATGAATAAATAAATAAAGAAAAAAAAAAAACAAGCACTCATGCCTTTCCCCACCTAAAAAAAAAAAAAAAAAAAAAAAAAAAAACACACAATAACAAGAATAACAAAGAACAGAAAGAACGACTGGTGACGGGACGAGGCCCGCCACCAGTAGTTCGGGGGAGAATGAAACGTCTTCCCCCCCCCCCCGTCTAACCCCGCGCACGCCGCCGAGGCGAGGCAGCCGGTAAGAAGAAGCGCACGACGCCGCCGAGGCACGCAAAGAGGCCAAGTGGCGCCATCGGACGGGATCCAGGCCGATCCAATCGATGCCGAAGCCACGCACACCAAGAGAACACAAGCACACTCCGCAAGCGCCACACCGCGCCGCGGAAAGGAAACAAGAGGCCATATCGATCAAGGCCAACCGGGGTGAAAAAGCGAGGGAAAAAGGGAACAGATGATTGGACAAAAATGACGCTACCGCTACCGAGAAAGGCATCCGATTAGAGATAAGCCGAGAAGGGCAATGACGTCACTGGAGAACCCCCCGGTAATTGGAGAACAAGGGAGAAGAACCTTGAAGGACCAATAGAAAAATTAAACACCAAGAACGAAATACGCGTGCGCGAGTCCGCCAAAAAGATGCAATTTTCGCGAGTGGGAGGCAAAAATTAGCATATAAAAAGGCACGAAATCGACCGGAAATCAGTTAATCATCTCACCGGGTCTACACCAGCTCTTCAAGGACTTATAGTGAAAAGTGAAAAGTAAAAAGTAAAAGTGCGAAACGGGAATAAAAGTGACTAAAGTGAAACAGTGCCAAAAGGAACTTATAAAATTTTGTGCAACGGTGGACTTATAAAATCCTGTGCCGAATCGGACTTATAAAATTCTGTGCAGATTCGGACTTATAAAATTTTGTGCAGACTCGGACTTATAAATTTCTGTGCAGATTCGGACTTATAAATTTCGGTGCTGAATTGGACTTATAAAATTCGGGCAAGAATGGGACTTATAAAATTCGTGCGAAAATCGGAATTATAAAAATATTCGGACTTATAAAAATTTTGTGCCGAGTGAACTTACGGAATTCGTGCCGAAACCGAACTTGTACGTCTCCGGGCTAATCTCGGGCTCAGAAAAAGTGTGAACGTGGACTTACAAAAATTAGCCGCGCAAGACTAGTAATATTAGTGCCGAGGACTCGTTACAAAATCGTGACACGGACTCGCAAAATCCAGGACACGTCGAAATTGCGTGCCGAGTTCGAAATTATACTTTGGTGCAACGATTGGCGCGAAGCGGTAAAGTGACCGAGGTGACCGGTCAGAAGAGCCGAGGTGACGGGCGAGCAAAATTTACAACGCCGAGGACCCGAAAAAACCACCCACAGGGCTTCATTCACGTCTCCCGCATTTACCTATGTCGCCAAATCCAGGTAAAATCGGCTAGTAAATAAATAAACACCAATTGCAAGTCGCGAGGTGAGCGAGCTGTCACTGCCGACGCGGCCCCGTGACGTCACAGCGCAGCCAGCCGCGAGCGGCGGCCATCTTGGGAACACGAGCTATCGAGCCTCCGACCCGAGATCATAGGGCGTTCGCAGGTGGCGACGGTAATATAACCGGAAAACGGTCAACGCGCGATAATAACGCAGATCGATAATACTCTCAACCTCAAGCAATAAAAGCGCAAATAAAAGGGGAAACACGATAAGAACATAAGAATAAGCATCTTGACCATAAAATTAGGTAACAAGTAAGAAATTCTTGCACAAAGAATAAATAAAAAGAAGCAATTTAAAAGAGGGAAAGAGTTGTAAATACTTGAAAATTTATCCGGTTACAAATAAAATCATTATTTCCACATAACCACCGTCTCTGATACGCCAACCCATAATTCCTGGACACTCGAGCACACGAATCCCTCCGTTTGAGCGCCCATTCCTCTACAGGAGGTGCACGAATTCGGAGAAAATATTGTAAGGAAGCTTGCTCCTGTTACAGTGTTTAGAAAGTCACAAAATTCAAAGTGAATTTAAAAATCCGAAAAGATTCATACGGGTTTAGAAAAATTAACGAATCGTTTTCATATAAAAAAAAGTTAGGTATTCGGGAGCTTTGTCGAACAATTTTATTTTTCATCAGTTTGTTAATAACATTTTGCAATTATTATTATGCTAAATTACTATTTTCAGCACCTTTAGGGTGATTGAATTTTTCCAGATTTTTATACTTTCGATAAGTGTTTGCAATTCTCTCTCATTTCTCTGAAACTTATGTGAAGTTTTTATTTGCAAGTAACACCTTAAACGAAAATCGTTGTGTGAACGATAGGACGTAACGAAAGTTTTGGCATACCCGTTTACTCCATTCGCGGATTCTGTTATTTACTTTTGAATATCCTTATCATTACTATTCTAATGTCAACCGAGAGGCGTGAATTTTCATGGATCGTACGTCGAAACAGCACCAGCTCGCACAGCAATCTACCGAAATGTTTAGAATCGTCCATTATATTTTTTATATTTCAGCATTTCGTTACCCCTTATCATTTACTTTGTCATTACTTAGTTTCTTCCGCGATCAATCGACAGTCTGCATCGTTTGTCACTTATTTCAAATATCTGTCACACGTGGCAGATGTATCAAGCTATCTGATCCTGGAAGGAGGTACGCAGTAAAAAACTAAAACGAGAGAAGGAACGAGAGAAGGAACGAGAGAAGGAATGAGAGAAGGAACGAGAGAAGGAACGAGAGAGGGAACGAGAGAGGGAACGAGAGAAGGAACGAGAGAAGGAACGAGAGAAGGAACGAGAGAAGGAACGAGAGAAGGAACGAGAGAAGGAACGAGAGAAGGAACGAGAGAAGGAACGAGAGAAGGAACGAGAGAAGGAACGAGAGAAGGAACGAGAGAAGGAACGAGAGAAGGAACGAGAGAAGGAACGAGAGAAGGAACGAGAGAAGGAACGAGAGAAGGAACGAGAGAAGGAACGAGAGAAGGAACGAGAGAAGGAACGAGAGAAGGAACGAGAGAAGGAACGAGACAAGGAACGAGACAAGGAACGAGAGAAGGAACGAGAGAAGGAACGAGAGAAGGAACGAGAGAACGAACGAGAGAAGGAACGAGAGAAGGAACGAGAGAAGGAACGAGAGAAGAAACGAGAGAAGGAACGAGAGAAGGAGTATTAAAAAAGCAAAAGAAAAGGGACAACGAAATGCCAAAATTTACGAAAAATATAACAGATAATCCGGAACACTTCGGTAAATTTCTCTGTGAGTTGGTGCCGTTTCAAGAAACAATTCAAGAAAATCCTAATCTGTCGGCTGTCATCATTGGAAGAATAACTAAAAATATGTATAAAAAAAAATTACCGGCACCGCGAAAAGAATATTTTAGGAAATGGGTCTACCAAAATTTTCGTTGGATATTATCGTTTATACAACGATACCAGATTCGCCAAGCCATCGAAAACAACCCAAGATTGTGATTAATTTTCGTTATTTCGGGCGTTTACACCATGTTATCATCAAATATTAATCATTTATTTTGTTCTAGCTCCACGTATCAAAGGCTTGGAAGATTTGCCAAGGGCAAGATGTGCCCTCGGGGACAGGAACCCGATTTAACCGATGAAGAACAGGCTGACGGACAGGAGGATGGAGAGGCGGACGGATCAGCGGATGGTCAAGCGGACGGACAGGCGGACGGACAGGCGGATGGACTGGCGGATGGAAAGGCATACGGACAGGAGGAAGGACAGCCGGATGAACAGGCAGACGTACAGGAGGAAGGACATTTAATGTATCAAGAGTCAGGCACGAAACCCTCCTCTTATGCTCGACCCGGAGGTCTCTCGCCCATCAAGAGCAAACGCAACAAAGATTCCCCTATTTTCCGTTGAAAACGCTGACAAGGGGGGACTAGGCTTGGAAAAACCCTGCTCTCACCGTTGACTAGTTGATCGATCGATCAATTAATCAAGGATCATCGAGCAGATGGACCTACCCTGCCCTGCATCGGGGTCGGGGGAATGGAACCCCACGGTAGCTGCCTTGAACAAGTCGTAAAACAGAATGACCCCTGCGTAGTTCAAGTGCAGCTGCAAAGCTGTATGGAATAAGCATTTATTAGTTGTAAAAACCCTGCCTATATCACTCGAGTGAATGGGTGGTCCGAGGAGGTTTCGGCCCATTCACTCATTTCCGGGAGTTCCGACACATCCCGGTTGAGTGATACTAGAATCTAACGCGATTTCGACGGATATAAATTTCTTCTGAAAAGAAATTTCACGCGGTCTTAATTCTAATTCTTCTTCGCTCTTCTTTCTTTCTCCGTCTTCCCCTCGTTCCGCGTTCTTCATTCTTCGATCTTCTTTCCTCTTCGTGCTCCGTCGCACCGCGAGAGACACGCCGATCTCCGACCCTACTGCTCAGCGAGCTATTCCTGTGCCTTCAGCCAAAGGCACTCCCTACAGAAATCCGAGAAGACAGAAAAGGCCTCGGCAGACGACACCAATTGGCGCGCCGCTTCTGGCCACTCTCTATCTCCGATTACTTCGCGCAGAGCGACTCTCTGCGCCTCGAAGCGTGGGCATTCGAGGAGGAAATGCTGCGATATCTCCGGCAAACCGCAGCGGCAGTTTCCCCCGTCCACGAGATTAAAGGACACGAGACGCGCCCTGAAATTCCCATGGCCGGTGAGAACCTGCGTGCTGTAGTGGTTCGTTCGAAGCCAACGCGCCTCCAGCCTCTCTCGGATGCTGCCGAAGAAGGCGTGTGTGGTTCGACCCTTATTTGTAGAATTCCAATGGGTCTGCCACATCACCAACGCCTGCTCCTTTATGCGCTTAACCGCATCCCGACAATTATTCGCGATATCTACACCGTTCATCCAGGCGTCCACACCCGTGTTTACTTTGTATCTAGCTATGCGTTCTGCAAGTAGTATATCTACGGGGATGGCAGCAGCGATAACGCACAGCGAAACCCACGACGACGTTCTGTACGCGGCCGTGGTTGCCTTTAGTGCGATATGCTGCGCCGAGCGAAGAACCCTATTGTCGTGCGCGTTGCAGAGGTCCGCCCATCCCGCAGCAGCGTAGGCTACTATCGGGAGGAAGACCCCGCTGTAGACCGTCTTCAGCGCCGCGTAGCGCAAACCCCACCCCGAACCTGCCGTTTTCCCGAGCTTAGTAAAAAGTTTTCCCACTTTATCGCGTAAATACCTACAATGAGATTTGACCCCCATCTCCTTATCAAAGTGGACGCCCAGGTATCTAACCGAATCTTTGAAGGGGATCGTCGTGTTACCTATTCTAATCGTCGGGTACCTGTTTGCCAAATTTGGCCTAACCGCCTGCCTACGCTGTCGATCGGGACGGTTCCCGCCGCGCCTACCTACCGGTGGAGGTCGAACCCACACGATCTTGAGGAGGATAGCCTCCGTCTTCCGTGCGGAAAGTTCGAGCCTAGCCTTCCGAGACCAACCGACGATCGCATCGACGATTCTTTGGCCCTCGATTTCGAGCTCCCTTCTCGATTCCCCACTTACCAGGACCAGAAGATCGTCCGCGTAAGCGATGAATCGGTCAGGGCACAGCTCCTCGAGTTTCCGAAGACGCGAGTCAAACATAATGTTCCAGCACGCCGGACCCAGGACTGAACCCTGTGGGCAGCCCTTCGTGGCGCGCTTGGAAACACTCTCTTCCCCCCACGAAAGCGTCACCTGACGATCTTGGAAATAACTTTGAAGCACCTTGTAGATGTTGGCCGGGCATTCCCTGATGCGCAGCTCCCTGAAGATCATGGGCCACCAGACGTTGTCGAATGCCCCGGCGATGTCGAAGAGCAGCGCGACCGTATATTGCGATGCGGATTCGTCGACCATAGCGCGGAGCTCTACGATCGCATCCTCCGTGGAACGACCCGGCATGAAGCCGAACTGACGATTAGAAATACCCTGCTCTATCACGTCGCTCAATCTTACTTTTATTAGTTTCTCGAATAATTACCCTACAACGGAAAGTAAGCAAATCGGGCGATAGGACTTAGGGCCCTTCTCGTCTTTGTCTTCGCCCTTTAGGAGAACTCTGAGGGAGCCCTCCTTCCAGGCTGCGGGAAAGGTTCCCCAAGCAAGACACGCGTTGTACAATCTAAGCAGCTGATCGGGGATGATTCTGCACGCTCCTTTGAGGACTGCGACCTCGATGAGGTTGTGTCCCGGAGCTTTTTAAAAGAGCTTTTTTTAAAAGAACTGCACGCCTTCTTCATCTGACCTTCGGTGAATACTCCGGCGTCTTCCGTGTCGAGCGGTTTTTGCGCTCTTTCGCGCACCGCTCTGTGCCACGGGGTATCATCCTCTTCCCGGTCATCGGGGACGTGCGTATCGAGAAGGCCTCTGGCGGTTTCTCTCATATCCATCGTGGTCTCTTCGCCACGCCGGATAGTGCTCAGCACTTTCTGAACTCGGAGTTTATCAGCCTGGTGCTTGTATACGAAGCCCCAGGGCTCCTCGTTCCCGTACGACGTGACGAAAGCCTTCCAGCTGTCACGTTTCGCCCTCTTCACCTCATTGCTGTACTCTCGCAAAGACGTGCGATATACTTGCAACTTTTCGAGGCGCAGGGGCTGCGTTCTCTCCCTCTGATACGCACGCAGCTGTCTGAAGACCAACCTCCTTTTGTTGGTCAATTCTCGTGTCCACCATGGGTTGGACTTTCTGAACCGCTTCTTGCGCGGCATAGACTCGACACAAGCGTCCGTCAGGACGCTCGTGAGAGTCGTAGGCATAATTTCGACGTCGTCTGCCGACTCAATTGCGAGCCCCTCCAGCCTATCTCTCGACAGAGCCGTTAGGATCTCGGCAAACCGCTCCCAGTCTGCACGACGAGTGTCAAACCGACTGAGACCGGCCACCCGATCTCCCGCTGCGGCCTTTGGCACTCGCAATCTGATGTCGAGCGCCCTATGATCGCTGGTCGTCCACTCCGGTCGAACCTTCCATTCTCTGACGAACCGAGTCATGGAAGGCGACGACAAGGTGACGTCGATGTACGACTCTCCCCTTGTCGTCCAAAAAGTCGCCGGTTGACCAGCGTCGTTCAAGATATCCAGACCGAAGACCCGAATGAGCTCCTCCAGCCTGGTACCTCTATCATCGGTCTCCTGTGGCCCCCACAGAGCCGATTTCGCATTTGCGTCTAACGCCACTATTACTCTCTTCCCCCTCAGAGAACGAAGCACCATATCGAGGTGTCTGAGAACGAGAAGCCGGGTGCTTGCACCTCCGCACAGACACAATGTGTCGTGCTGAGTTGCGAGACGAAGAGCATCTGAAAGGCTGGGTTGCGCACTACCACGGCTGCCCATGCTCTTTCGCTTCTGACCGCTGCGACCTGTGCTGCGGTACCTAAACCGAAGAATGTGTGTGCCGCGTCTGTTCTTTTGACATAAGGCTCCTGCAATAGCAGGATGTCAAGACGCTTTTGGCTGATGAGTTCGCGCACCTCGCCGGTAACTACCTCTGAACGCCGCGCGTTCAGCTGAACAATTCTAATTCCCATGGTACGCAAAGGGTTGACGTTAATATTAGGGGTTCGTCGCGGGGGTTCACGTTCGCGGATCGCGGGTCTACGTTCGCGTGTCTAACCTGATCTACTACGCGTCCTAAAACGAGTCTATCGCACCGGTCGAGAACGATTTGAGCCACGCGGGGCTCGAGATTCGCGGGTCTATTCGGGGGGTCTACTACGTTTCCCGTTCCAGCGGTCTGGATCGGGAGCCTATCGCACCTAACCAGCTCGACACGGACGGCACGAAGGCCGAGAACGTTTGTCTGACTGCCGAGGTGTCTTCGGCCAGCGACACCCGTGGGACCGCAAGGGGTTGGACCCCGATGAGCGGATGCAGGCTGAGAAGCCGTCAACCCCCTCGCAGCGGCACGGGTGTGCGGCCTCGCGACGGTGTCAGCAACTCCCACTTGTGCCGCGCCTGGTTGCCCTTGCTCGGCCAGGCGGACACTCCTACGTCCATTCACACGGTCACATTCACTCAGGTTTTTAAGAGATTCCATTTGTGTTCCCACGAGTAATGACGGAAAGAAAAGTCACACGGTGGTGCAGCGCCGTCTTGCCCCACCCGGGAGAATTCATACGGTGTCGGGGGCCCCCAACCGCCCTAACCGCCACGCTTGAAACAGGACCAATTACCCCTTCCTGCCATGAGGCCCTCGCCACGTCGATCGAGCTTAGCCTAGGGGGGGCGCTGAGTCGCGTCAGTTGGCCCGTCTGTAGGGGAAAATACGATTACAATCAAAATTAAGATTAAAATTAAAACTATAGAGGAGGGGAGGGTAGAAAGAAAGAAAGAAAGAAAGAAAGAAAGACTGACAGATGATAGGCAAGTTAACGAGGGGACAGGAAAAGGAAAAAGAAGGAAAGTGGGAAATCCATACTCACACACTAACACGCACACACGAACACAGTCATACCCACACACACACATTCACACGTACACGCACACACAAGAAGCAAGAACGTGATCTTTCTCTAGAAAACATTCTTGCTTCTTCAAGGGAGCAGGAGCAAAGGGAACAAGGAGAAGGAAATACAAAAGAACAAGAGAACAAGAGAGGAGAACTCAGGAGAAGAAGAAAAGAAGAAAAGAAAAGCAAGAAAAGAGAAGAGAAGAATAAAAGGGGGTCGAGACGAAGCGGGTCGAATCTAGACACCACGAAACGAAACGACAAAAGACAATTCAACAGGAGCCGACGAACGCCTGAACGAAAGAACGGCACCAAAAGAATCGAGAAGAGTGGGACTAACGAAACGACACGAGCCGAAGCGAAGCGAACTAGAAACGCGACGGATCGGACGAGGCGAAACGATTTGTACCGAAGCCTGAAAATCTGAGAATAAAAGATTAGTACCTGAAAAATAAAAATAAAAATAGATTAGTATACCCCCGGTTCCGTCCCCATCGATGCCCCGGGACATCGACAGCGCAGGGCCCGGTTGGGGTTTCGCGGTCATTGACGTCGCCTTTTCCCCTCCCCGAGGGGATAGGAGAAGCCGACGCTGGAGACCGCTAGGGGTGGATTGGGGGACCTGTGGAAAAAGAAACAGATTAGTATCGGAGACAGGCCGAAGCGGACCAGACGAAACGAAGCGAAACTAGATACGCAACGAGTCGCCCGAGGCGCAACGGCCTGAAACCGCACCTGAAAAGAAAAATATTTATGCCTGAAATAATAAAATGATTAGTAGACCCCCCGGTTCCGTCACCATCGATATCCAAAGACATCGACAGCGCAGGGCCCGGTTGGGGTTTCGCGGTCTTTGACGTCGACTTTTCCCACCCCCGAAGGGATGGGAGAGGCCGCCGCTGGAGACCGCCAAAGGAGTGGAAGGAGGTTAAATGGATGGGTGGGAGTTTGGTGCATGTAAAGTCGTTCCATGCACCAAGCCCCGCGCGCCCGTTGGGAGAGGGGGATTCCTGCACGTGAGTGTCGGCATAAGTCGATTCGTCATTTGCATCGAGACTATAACAGCACAGGATGCATCCGAGGTGTGTTCACCCGACATTTCTCGGCACCATGTGTCAGATCCGACACCCCAGAAGGGCCCCCATCAACCCCCAGCCCGCCAAGAGACGGGAACAACCCGAACCACCCCCAAGAGAGGGATCGGACCGCCTTGAGCCAATCTGTGAAAACAGCGATCACCCGGTGTCCGAAGATCACCTTCTGGAAGGGTGGCTCGAAGACTTGACATCAACCAGCTATGAGACGCCTGCTGATGCCCATAATGGAGCATACAGGCGTGTGGGACCATCCGGGGTAACGTGCCTTCGTTGCGGCTACTCCGGCACTCATCCCCGGATGGGGTGACCCCCATTACCCGCATGCTCGATCGCCAGTAGATAGGGACAACTAATGTATAGAAATCCGGCACGAAACCGTCATTCTCTGCTCGACCCGAAGGTCTCTCGCCCATATGAGCAAACGCAACAATAATCCTATCTTGTTACTTTCTTGTGCCAAAAACCACTACCCCCCAGTGCACACTCAGGCCTGGAAAAACAAACCGTTCGATTTGAGTGTCCTGCTCTCCGAGAGCACAATTGTGCTAGCCCCAGGTAGCCATAACTGAAATCTCACGGATACTGGCTATGTATCCGAGGTAAGAGCCACAGCGATGAGATCCCGTCCTCACCTTCAGACACGTGCAAATTCGATCCTCTCCGTCGTACGATCCTCCGAGGAGCAAGCCCGGAGACCACGGCGCTCTGTAAACACGAAGTCCATTGCGCACGTCATCCCCCGGAACCATACGCCTGACATGCCTGGGGAGACATACTTGATGCATCCACCAAGGCAGAGATTCGCGAACCGCATCACATCCAGGCTCGCTTGTATGCCGCAGAAAGCCCCTTTAATGCACGTTGCAGTGCCCGGGTGCAATCCGACCAATTTTTACCAAAGGAGCGAAGGAACGATACGGGTGGAGCACGTCGGCCTGAGCCTAAGTGCTGCGCGTACCCGCATCGACCATCGATCCTCATACGATGAACGCAACCCGAACTCACGATGGCAAGAGCTCCCTTCCAACGACCGTCTCGCGTCCTAAAAGACCAGCCCATTGGAGTCGCTGCTCTTGCGAGCGACGTTCCCCGATGGACCATAGCTACGCAGTGCGGTACTTGTTTTCCAGGAAACAACGTTGCCTCGATCCTCGCTCCGATTTTTCCCGTATGGGTCATTGGTTTTAGTTTTCGCCTTTACCAGCTCGTTTGAATTTCTTCACATTGATATTCAGAGCGTGGGCGTGCCTTTTCCAGCTCGTTTGAATTTCTTCACGTTGACATCCAGAGCGTGGGCAATGCCATTTCCAGCTCGCTTGAATTTCTTCACTTTGATTTTCAGAGCGTGGGCACAAATAAAAATAAAAAAATAAAAATAGCGCCGCGCACGACACCCGAAGGTGCCGCGCGCGACGCCACATGGAGCACCGCGCGCGACACCCGAAGGTGCCGCACGCGATGCCCCGTACCGTTGGTCCGTGTTTCACACTCTCGAGTACGAAAATAATTTCGTAAACGAGAAGTATAGCTCACATGATCTACCGGCGATAGGTGGTTCCTCCGCAGAGTAGCACCAGTCTTTAAGTAGATAGGGACATTTAATGTGTTGGAGGCACGGTCGGAAACCGCACTCCAATGCTCGGTCCGAAGACCTCTCGCCCATAAAGAGCAAACGCCACCAAACCACCTATATACCCACTTCCCGTTGAAAACACTGACAAGGGGAACCAGGCTTGGAAAAACCCTGCTCTCATCAGTTAAGAATCATTGAACAGATTGGACCTACCCTGCCCTGCAGCGGGTAGCGACTCACCTGGTTGGGCTTCCAGCGATCCGACCGAAGTCGAATCCCTCGAAGTCATTTCCAGCGGGGGCCAAACGGGGAGGCGGAGTCGTGAGCAACTTGCTCAGTCCACTTACAGGATGCCCGGAAAATATCCAGGCGATTGTCGGGGGAATGGAACCCCACGTAGCTGCCTTGAACAAGTCGTATTGTACAATACGACCCCTGCGCAGTTCAAGTGCAGCTGCAAAATGCTGTAAGGAAGAAACATTGATTAAATTGAGAAACCTGCCTATCTAATTGCCGCCCAGGTTAACGGGTGATCCGCGAAGATTGCGGGCCCATTCCCCTATCTCCCTCGGTTCCGACAAACCTCGGGCCGGACGACACGCTTCACGCCCTAACTAAATATACTAATTAACTCTATCCTAAACCCTCCCCCCTCTACTGCGCTGCCCCGGCAAGTCGCTCCTGGCTCCTAAGCCAGAGAGACTCCTTGCAGAAATCGCTGAGGACAGAGAACGCCTCCGCCGACGACACCAATCGGCGCGCCGCTTCTGGCCAATCTCTGTCCCCGATGAAAGCCCGCAGAGCGACCCTCTGCGGGTCGAAGTTGGGGCATTCGGTAAGGAAGTGCCGGGCTGTGTCCTCGAGACCACACTCACAGTTCCCACCGGCCACGAGCCCCATGGACGCGAGACGCGCCCTGAAATCTCCGTGTCCGGTGAGCACCTGCGTAGTGTGATGGTCCGGTCGGAACCACTTTGCCGCGGCAATTCGATCCCGAACGTTATCGAAGAAGGCGAATGTGGTACGGCCTTTCTCCGAAGAAACCCACTGGGCCTGCCACATATTGATCGCCTGGTCCTTTATACGCGCAACCGCGTCTTCACTATTGTGGAGAATCTCCACGCCGTTGATCTCGGCGTCCACACCCGCCCTGACGAAGTACCTCTGCCTAGCCTGCTCCAAAAGGACTATGATAGGAAGGGCATTAGCGACCACGCACAGGGAATCCAGCGACGCCGTTCTGTAGGCCGCCGTGACCCCTATGAGTGCGAGACGCTGTGCCGAATGAAGAACCCTACGGTCGTGGCTAGTGCACAGGTCGGCCCACCCTGCAGCGGCATACGCCATCACAGGTATGAAAACCCCCCTGTACACTGTATTGAGCGCTTGATAGCGCAATCCCCAGCCCGACCCCGCAAGTTTACCTAGCTTTTTGAAAAGCGACCCGACCTTGTCGCGCAAATACCTACAGTGCGTGTGCACCCCTAATTCTTTATCAAAGTGGACGCCGAGATACCTAACGCTGCTTTTAAAGGGGATCGGAGTATTCGCGATTCTAATGGTCGGATACCTACGTGCCAAGTTTGGCTTCGTTTGCGCGCGGGGTTGTCTATCGGGACGGTCTCCTCCTCTCCTCCCTATAGGCGCCCTCCGAACCCAGACGGTCTTCAGGAGGATAGCCTCCGTCTTACGCGCCGAGAGCTCGAGTTTGGCCTTTCCGCACCATTCTACTATAAAATCGACTACCTCCTGTCCCCTGACCTCTAGTTCCCGCCGCGATTCACCCTTCACGAGGACGAGAAGATCGTCCGCGTAGGCAACGAAGCTTTCGGGGAACAGGTTATCCAGTTGGGAGAGGAGATCGTCGAACATGAGGTTCCAGCATGCCGGACCGAGCACAGAACCTTGTAGTAGATAGGGACATTTAATGTATCAAGAGTCAGGCACGAAACCCTCCTCTTATGCTCGAGTAGATAGGGACAACTAGTGTATAAGAAATCTGGCACGAAACCGTCATTCTATGCTCGACCCGAAGGTCTCTCGCCCAAATGAGCAAACGCAACGAACATCCATCTACTTTCATTGCGTTGCAGCGTGCCAGCCCAGATTCCCCTCAACCTGAGACGACACAAGTGTCGCCTCCCCCGGGCTCCAATAACTGATCTAGTAGCTACCTCTTTTTCAAGAAAAAGAGTGCACTGTTTTCGATCTCACGTGTGGTTCGGTGGCCACACGGGGTAAACCAAAGCGAGGGCCCTCCACTCCTCGTCAGCCTCAACCTCCTGGTTCGTCTCACACATACGGTCTCCTTTTGCTGCGTACACCACGACGGACTGAGCCCGCTTCCGGCCGAGACCGGAATCGGGAACCATATTCATCAGATACTCTTGGGTCAGGGCACCCAGAGCATCCTCTAGGATGTGACTAGCCAGAGGTCTCTTGACCGGGTCTGCTTTTACGTTCGGTGCGAGCACATGCAGCGAGATCACGATGCGACAAAGCAAAGAGATCTCGAGCCAGATCGCGGCGAACACTCGAACCTCACCGGCTGTCCCCGCGCGCACGCACAAGCAGTTACGAAGAAATCTCCCCGTCGATCGTCGGGCGATCATTGACTGTCGGGCGGTTCCTATCCCCGCATTGATTGTACACAACGGTTGGGCCGTGGGCACCAGTGGCCGTCCTCGGTGCACGCACAAGCAGTTACGAAGAAATCTCCCCGTCGATCGTCGGGCGATCATTGACTGTCGGGCGGTTTCTATCCCCGCATTGATTGTACACACGATTAGGCCGTGGATTTTAGTTATAACCGTTCGAGACGCAGCGGCTCTTTCGAGCAGGCTACGCCACCAGATAAATCTGGATTTTATGGACATACGAAACGCTACGGCACCGTTCAACTCCGTTAGCGTCACCATCTACTTGGATTTTGTGCTCAGGTTTCGCGGGTTCGCAGGGCCCGATGAATTGAGCGAAAGCAGTAACCGAGCACATGAGTGGTTGCCCACCCCAGCTCGGCACACCACCGCCCAACCAACCTTGCGGTTAGTAGATAGGGACAGTGGGAATCTCGTTAATCCATTCATGCGCGTCACTAATTAGATGACGAGGCATTTGGCTATTTTATTTGTTCTCCATGATTTCCTGCATGGATACAGTTACATACAATAGGGGGGCATTTTGGGTGTGGGCGGGATATAGCCCTATACAATATCACTTGGTAGCTCGCTGTTTACAGTTATACATTAATACATAAATCGAGCGCGGCGTTTCGGTACCCCTATCATGTTTCGTATATTTTCGGGGCAACGATACCACGCTCATAGATAAATCGTAGCTAGTTATATTGTACACGGTCATGAGCGAGTGCGCAAAAGAAACGACATATCAAGCAGGACGGACGGCACCAGTTATAGTTTAATTTAAAGAAGCCTCAGTGTGGTAGAACAAAACAAAATTAACAATCTCGTCCAAACATCAGAAATTAGTGGTATGTCACTAGGTAAGAACGGACTTTGTTCGAGTTCGTCCAAGTCGGCCGTTAAACGTTGATTCGTACGTCAGTTATTAAAATAATGTCAGCCGTTAAACGTCGATTCATACGTCAGGTATTAAAATATTTCTATAGTCAGGATGTCCTACAATATAAAAGCTTCAGGTACTATCATATCCTAGACATTTTCCGAGATCGGGATGAGACCAGCTAAGCCCTTTGGGCGTAGCGCTTAATATTTCTCCGCCTACATACATTTAGGATATCTCCCCCCATGTTATGCTGCCCTTCCATAACAGTTAAAGCCTCGACAATTAGAAATTACAGACTTCACGAAATTTACAAAGTTTACAAAGTTTACGGCACAACCTATTCTAAGTAACTATGACTCTCTTCCACGTTTCCGTTTGTGCCCCACTGGTTATGCAGAGAGGGGCGCTTGACTTTGGTGGGAGTGCGGCAGTGGGGGGCACCGCATCACCGGACCACAGCATCTCCGGATCGGGGAGGGGATGCTGCATACTTCGTCGCCCAGGGGTCAGCCGATGCCTTGCCTACCATTCGCCATTGTGGTCAGCTGATTGAATCGCGCAAAGTTGAGATGTGATCCTTGGATGACCCGCGCGGTGATTCCAGCTAGCGTAGTTAGCGGCAGTCCCAATCGTCTGAGACAGGAGTCAGACTCTGGTGCCCAGACTCCTCTCCATGAGATCGTCACAGCGTCGACGCGTACGTTCTGCGGTCTTACGTTTGTATCCCGTGCAACCTCCCTGAGCAGGGCCGCATTGCCGGCGTAGTATTCTCTCTTGTGGCTATAAGACGCGCTAAGCGGTCTTCCACCGGATACTATTTGACAGCCGATGACGTTCGTGGTACCGTTCTTCGTGGCGACAATGTCCGGTTTCCGGCGCCCGTCCGGAGTATTCTATACTTTTTCCACCGTGACGCGAAATTGCTTCCGCGTCAGGGCTGCTGCGATCGTCTTTACGACCGCATCGTGCCTTTTGATTCTGCCCCCATGCGTTCTATGGCATTCCTGGATGACGTGCGCGGTTGTCTCAGGCCTGATGCACCCGGCTCGGCACATGACGTCTTGCCCATTTCGCCTGATTACGTGATGGCAGCGCGTTGATACGCGTTCTGACGTCCTCGATCCATTCCCTTGCCGGGATTCGTAGATAGTCGTCGACGAACCAGCTCGTTGACAGCGCCGACTTCCGTGCTTCTCGGAGTTCCCATCCGTCCGCGGAGGCGTAGAGCCTCCGTGTCCAGTCTCGTGTTCCTGTAGTGGCTTGGCCACACCACTGCATGGCCGCTCTCACAAATGGGGTAGCTGCCGCTGCCCTGGCTGCTGGTAGCGAGGACGTTTCCAGGCTGTTGAGCCTATGTTTCTTTAGTTCCGGGATGCTGGATTCTAGGGCCTGTATACCCAATCCGCCGTCCTTCACGGGGGCATGGTAAAAGCCCATTGGGGTATCGTGGGGGAGCCTCAGCCACGTTCTTTCTGCACTTCGCGTTCCAAACCCTATCTCCCTGCTAGAGGTTTCCAGGGAACTCAAACGCTTATACAGAAAAGAAAACTCTTCCCGGATCTCCCGACGGCGTCTCCAGGTCGATTTGGGTTACCCCGACGAACTCTCTTGCGAGGGCCCGAATTGTATACGGTTCCGCTGCCGGGTTCCGGAATAGAAACCGGATTCCCTTTCGCCCAATGGGTGTGTGTCGGTAATTAGATATTACATTTTTCATGACTCAAACACCATCATCAATATAGGATTTCTCCTAGGGCTTAGGATCGACCGACTCGTGTGCAACGGCTGTTCACACGAAACTCTTCTCCACGTCAGTCCTCCAGGGCCTCGCTGGAGTATTTGCTACTACCACCAAGATCTGCACCGATGGCGGCTCCAGGCAGGCTCACGCCCAGACCCTTCTGCGCACACCGCCGCGACTCTTCTACTCGTCAGGGCTTCATGACGGATAAAATATAAATATTTTAAACCCGCCTCACTTGCCACTGACGGCAGAGTATAGGCGCGACGCTTCAGCGCCATCCATTTTCAGGGCTAGTTGCTTCGGCAGGTGAGTTGTTACACACTCCTTAGCGGATTCCGACTTCCATGGCCGCCGTCCTGCTGTCTTAAGCAACCAACGCCTTTCATGGTATCCCATAAGCGTCGACTTAGGCGCCTTAACTCTGCGTTTGGTTCATCCCACAGCGCCAGTTCTGCTTACCAAAATTGGCCCACTTGGCACTCTGATCCGATTTCAAATCTCGTGGCTTCACCATTCAAGGAAGCCAGAGATCTCACCCATTTAAAGTTTGAGAATAGGTTGAGGTCGTTTCGGCCCCAAGGCCTCTAATCATTCGCTTTACCAGATGAGACTCGCATAAGTTCAATAAGAACACACGAGTGCCAGCTATCCTGAGGGAAACTTCGGAGGGAACCAGCTACTAGATGGTTCGATTAGTCTTTCGCCCCTATACCCAGTTCCGACGATCGATTTGCACGTCAGAATCGCTACGGACCTCCATCAGGGTTTCCCCTGACTTCGTCCTGACCAGGCATAGTTCACCATCTTTTGGGTCCCAACGTGTACGCTCTGGGTGCGCCTCTTCTCGCAATGAGAACGAGACGCCCCGGGAGTGCGGGACCGCATCGTGACGCGGCCCATCCTCCCTCGATCGGCGCGAGGCCGATCTTCACTTTCATTGCGCCTTTAGGCTTAATAGCTCCCAATGACTCGCGCACATGTTAGACTCCTTGGTCCGTGTTTCAAGACGGGTCCTGAAAGTACCCAAAGCAGTAGCGTCGCCGACCGGTATCATAATTTTGTTAGCCAGTCCTAGGACACCGTCAACCAACAGCTGGCAAGGCCCGGTGACGGCATTAGATCCGTACAGCCGGGAAACACTTGCCGCGCTTGCGACGGGCCGGACGCAGTTCGTATGTCTGCGGCCAGATGCAAAAAAAAGGCCGATGGAAAAAAAGGCCTCAGAAAAAAAGACCCCGGAAAAAAAGGCCGAAGGAAAAAAAGGCCGATGTGCGGAAATTTTGTGTGAAAATGGTTGATAAAAGTTTTACAGAAAAAAAAGCATATCGATTTTATTTACTGCAATTTTGATGCAATAGTGATAGTGTTTCCTAATGATTAAACGCGTGTTAATCATCCGGATGCATTCTCCTAATTGGAAGATTGTAGTCGCAGACCATTAGCGGTCTCCGGATTCATCACGTTGTGTGCGTGTGCGTGTGCACACCTTGCGAGTACCGCCGAGCAGCCGGTCGGGCGAACGGAGGTCTGCCCCGCATTGAACGCCGTGAAGCGCCAAACGTGACAGGCTACAGTACAGTGCCGTAGACCGGCTGGCGGAAAAAAAGGCCGTGGAAAAAAAGGCCGATGGAAAAAAGGCCTCAGAAAAAAAGGCCCCGGAAAAAAAGGCCGAAGGAAAAAAAGGCCGATGTACGGAAATTTTGTGTGAAAATGGTTGATAAAAGTTTTACAGAAAAAAAGCATATCGATTTTATTTACTGCAATTTTGATACACTGCCACCAGAAATACAATTTTTTATGAAAAAAAAATCTGTTTCTACAGACTTGATTTTGAAAATTGAGTTTTGACCGGGGCCTTTTTTTCCGCGGCCTTTTTTTCCACGGCCTTTTTTTCCATCGGCCTTTTTTTCCACGGCCTTTTTTTCCATCGGCCTTTTTTTCCAGGCCTTTTTTTCCGCGGCCTTTTTTTCCACGGCCTTTTTTTCCGGGATTCCGTAGACCGACACCCAACGGGTCGCGACGTCCTACTAGGGGAGAAGTGCACGCCGACGATTCCGGCAATAAAAAACATGCGGACGCGTGCCGCGAGACCGAAGTCCCGCTACATCGCGAGCCGCACACGTACCAGAATCGCTGACGATGAATCTCCCCATTCGATCTTTCGGGTTTCTCAGGTTTACCCCTGAACGGTTTCACGTACTCTTGAACTCTCTCTCCAAAGTTCTTTTCAACTTTCCCTCACGGTACTTGTTCGCTATCGGTCTCGTGGTCATATTTAGCCTTAGATGGAGTTTACCACCCACTTAGAGCTGCACTCTCAAGCAACCCGACTCTGAGGAGAGATCCTCCCGAAGCGCGTCTCGGTCACTACGGGCCTGGCACCCTCTGCGGATAATTGGCCCCATTCAAGATGGACTTGGACTCGAGCGTACGCCTCGGGATAAGTGGATCCTCCCGAACACTACATTTCCCAGCGGCAAAACCGCGGGATTCAGTGCTGGGCTTTTTCCTGTTCGCTCGCCGCTACTAAGGAAATCCTAGTTAGTTTCTTTTCCTCCGCTTAGTAATATGCTTAAATTCAGCGGGTAGTCTCGCCTGCTCTGAGGTCGTCGATTATATGTATATCGTGAGAATATATACGAATGTGTATACGAGTAGCAACGGATGAGAGCTCTACATGCGGATAGAGAGAGTGTTTTTTACCGTTCGATAGTCCAATGTGACGCGAATATTTTCGTGTGATGAACTCCAAATATTATCGCGCGCATGGTTTTCACAGTTCATGTATCGGTCCGTCAAACTACAAGTAGCACCGGGACTCGATCGACTGGCCATGCAGCAGCGATGGTCTGGAGCGCGTGCACACAACAACGCCACTATAGACTTACTCTGACATAACCACGTATTTATAGAGCTCTTGACTTTCCGTCAACGTAACTCGCGATCGTATTTTCTCTCACAGTGTGAGACGCGGTGGAAAAAAAAAAATTTCGCACCCCTCTCGGCTCAAATTGGTAAAAAAAAAGTGTTTTGTGTACAAATATAACGGAGGACGCTTGTGGTCTCTCGCTCTTTAGCAACACACAACGCAAAGTGACAACAGAGAAAATAAAAAAAGAGAGAGATATCGCACAGCATATCCAAAGTTAATCTCAAACGTCGTCGCGCTAACGCGAGAGTCAAGAACTTAATCTTTTTCGCATCTGAGCGTCTTCTCTCCCATATATCTTCTATCTCTCTGTTGTTATGTGCACTATGACGCGTGCGCGCCAATCACAAGAGACAGCGTCACAGCTCGCAAAGTGACACACACTTTTTCTTTTTGAGCCGAACAATTTATTTCAAACGACGCCGACATATGAGCTTATTAATAAAAATATACATCAAGCGTCGACGAACGTTCACAATGTTCGCTTTTGTTTGAAAAAAGCAGTTTTTTGTACGTAAACGACCCTCAGCCAGGCGTGGTCCGGGAATTGCATCCGTGGACCGCAATGTGCGTTCGAAAGGTCGATGTTCATGTGTCCTGCAGTTCACAAGTTGACGGTAGGGTATGATCTCCGCCAAACTGATGTTCGCCAAAGTCGATCTTCGCCAAAAGTTACTAGATGATAGAATACCATGAACGTGCCGTATTTGCGCGTTAGATGGCGCCGTCAGTCTATTTTAAGACCGCCGATCAAGCTATTCAGCTTGAGCGGCTATTACGTTCTGCTCCTTACGTACTAAAATAATGAATTAGTATGCCGACGCATGCAGTCTGAATAGGCTGTCGTGGCTCATTTTGGTTATGTGTGTTGTTAATTATCTTTAGTTTTTTGTCATCGACGTGCGTGCTGTTGTACAGTTAAATGACACATCATTTTAAAAATAGAAAGGATTTTTTACATGTGGTTTTATTAAGAATCATTAACAGTTTTATCAAGTGCTGTCAACGTTCCAAGTTAACTCTTAAATCGGAGTCGTTTTCAATTTCCGCGCTTCAAGGATATTAAGGCGAAGTGAAAATTCAGTTGATATCGAAAACGGTAATGAATTTTTCCAAGAAAAAGGCAAATTCGATCCGATTACGCATTCGGCGCGAATTTACGTAATTTAAAAAAAAATGCGCACCATCGAAAAACGTTCATTGGAATATTACAGTTGTCTCTCTTGTACTCATAGCTGTTTCACTTCACCTTAAAAGCAACTATTCAGTAGAAGCCATCGCCCAAGTTCACATCGTGTGTACAATGAATTCTGAGATTTGAAGTGACCGTTGTCAGAAATCAAAGACATTCTATACGGACCACAACAATAACATGGGTAAGATGGACAAAAAAAACTCTGTCTCACCAGATTCAAGGACTGTGATAATAATCAGTATGTATTCCACGGTTACTAAAATAAAAATACCAGATATTAACATTGCTGATCTTTTGCAAAACAAAAAAATGTACAAAAATCATACAAAATAAAAACTACTATAAATTGTATAATTTTACATATGTTTGAAATTTCAGAAACAGTTTATGTAAAGAACTTACCGAGAGGCTTACGTGCTCGCCCGATGTAAGCTCTGCGCCGAGGACGACATTTTTTCCAAGATCCGCCAAGAGTGGGCGAGCAGCGTGGCTCACGAGAGATGCTTCGAAGACGCTGCACAGTGTTACGCGAAGCTTAGGGATTTATCGAAAGCCACGAAATTCCTTGCTCGAAGAAGGGGCGTCGAGAGCTTGGAGGTTGCGGCGGAGATAGGAGCGTTATCGGGCGAGCCGGGGCTGGGCAAGTCGCTGGCCGAGCAAGCGCTCGTTGCGGCTCTTCACGGCGCCGACTGCGCAAGGGCTCGCCGATTGACCGAGAAATCTGATCCGCCGGTCCGCCGATTGATCTCTCACCTTCGCTACCGAGAAGTTCAAATCGAAGTTTTCGAGGAAATGAAGGGAGCGCTCTAGGAGTGGGGCGGAGTTTCCGTGATGCTGGAATGGTTGGAGGGAGGAACTGAGTACGGAATGCTGGAGACATTGCGGGAAAGATGCAAGAAATTTTCATCTCACTACGGGCGTTTGTCGCAGAATCCGGACGGCAGGGCTCCGGAAAATCGGGCCACGCTCTGGGTGAACGTGAGTCATCAAGTGGCGATGGCGGCGATCGCTCCTGCGTCGGCGAAGCGGATGGCGCACGTGATCAGCGCCGTAGGAGCAGTTTCGCAGTACGAGGTCGTTCATCCAAAAAAAAACGCCGGAAAAATCGGAAGGTCTGTTGATACGCGTTCTAAAGACATCGGACTCGAAGAGACCGATGGACGAGGATAGTCTGTACGCAAGGAACGACCTTCCAGTGTACAAAAGCTTGAGGGCTTTCTTGTGTCATGGTCTGCTCAACTGGCTCAACGATAGCGGAGCAAAGGCAGCAGCGAGTTTGGATAATGTCGTTGGGCTGATTGAGAAATTGCTGAGGGACGCGATCGACAAGCAGACCGTGAAATACTGGACCGCGACGAGCGAAATGAACAAACTTGAAGTGTCGCTCGCCTCGGCGCTAGGTTGTTACGTCCAGCGTAACGTTCAAATCTAGTCCATTATTTTTCCTCATTTAAACTGGCTTCAGGAAACACAAATTCTAGAAAAGGAAAAGAATTCGGTATGACTCGTTTCTGCTGGGAGCTAACTCAGTCGGTATATACAATTTGTAAGAGAGTTGTCTCCAAAACCAAAGGATAGAGACCTAACGACAAGGTAAAAGCAATCTAGGAAAAATGGGAAAAGAAGGGGCGCAAGAGCTGGTCTATGACACTCAGCGCCACGCCACAACAAAAGCGTTGGAACAGGCAACCCATGTAAGGTAACTCGCTACCTGTCAAGGCACGAGTATCGACTAAAAATCCGTAGATCCTAAGTCGTTAAGTCTTCCGTACCATCGCACGGGAAACTACGAACTAAAAGGCCCGCGGTCATCGACCGCCGGTGGGCCCAATCCCCGTCACGACGCGTCGTGTCGACACGTTGCCTATGGCTCTCAGAAAGCCGTCTTGAAGTTCTTGGTTTTGAAACTCTAAACTAAAAGGAAAAGAGCGCTACTAGACGATGAGATTAGAAAGTGACGCAACAGTCGAAACAAGGTATTCCTCCCCTCTATTCAAATCTCAAAAGGAATATTTTTAAAACGTATTCCATTACAACAATTATCGCAATGTATAAAACTTAAAAGAATTTCCAGACGAAGGACAAAATGAAGGAAAATAATATGCATGGTCCCGAATTTGAACCAGTTTAAAATCAACTTTGAACTCTATTTATAGGAAATTATATAAGATCTGGCGTCTTATCGCACATCGACAACAATCGATATTAAAATCGACGATATCATTACTGATTATCTTTTAGCCCCAAGATCAATAGGAATAACACAATTAAGACAATTAAGAGGCAGTCATTACAATGGTGATTTCAAAAAGGATAAATGTCATATTTTACAAAGCGAGAGGAAGAAGTTTTACGATAGGGCAAAACAACTACCTAAAAGAGTAGAGCAGCGGCTATGCCGACGCGACACAGCGAGAGGGCCTCACCCCTCTACGTGCCTTCCATAACTAATACGAACCAGGATAAAACCGAGTGACGAAACATGTAATAATTAGCAATCCTTTCTTTCCTTTTTACACTCAGTACATTCAGGAATTACGATTCTTTCTCACGTAAAAGAGCGAAAGGCTTTTCGTCCCATAAATAAAGAGGAAGAAAGACGGAAGGCGACAAAATAACCTTCCCTCTTTATCAATTAATCCTAAAGGAACATGAGTTAATAAATAAAAACAACACTTGTTATGGGACCAGAATTCTCTCGTTAAGACAATTAAAATACATTTAATATACTGTAATTTTATTCGAAATTCCCTTTCGGAGTAATTTCGACCCTCCGCGTTCGCTCGCGTGTCTGTCGTTTTCTTTTCTCGTTGGTCTGTTTGTCTGTCTGATTTTACGGGGTGTCGTACTCTGGGCAGTCGCGTCAGGTTGCGTCTCGTCAGGTCTTTTTGTTTTCTTTTTTTTTTTTTTGGGAAAAGGAGGAGGCTTCAGCGGTTCTCGCCAACTACGTCCGGAGACGGAGACACTATCATCATAAGCTTCCGGGTGAGGAGTAGGCGAGGAATATAGGTTCGTGGTTTCTGAGTATGGTTGGATTATTGAAATAATCTATTGTGAAGGTGGATCGATTTCTGTCTTTACTATTGTTTATATGGATTTGCGTTCCTGTATTGTGTGCCTCGACGGCAACTGACACGTCGAGGTCACGTCCTAGTCTATGAGTTTCGTCGGCAGAAACTCGCGAATATTTATGTCGATTCGCCTCGACTAAACTGAATTTTATTTGAAGATTTATTTTGTAGGCTTTGACTCTACTTTGACTCGAATGGGGTTTCAATATTCATTTATTTTCCTCGGTGTACGGTAAATGGAGCTGTCCTGGCTCAAGGATGCTAAATTTTATTACAAATTACGCTTTTCGCCCGGTGGCACATGCGTACGCGACGACGGAAAAGCGTGATGAAAAATAATCTTTCCAGTTCTCAGTGCGTGTGCTCGATACGCGCTAGCTTAGTATTTATTCACGTTTGAATTGTTCTACTATTCACCCGATGGATCTTACTCTACTTAAGCTCTCGTGTCGTGCGCTGCGAACGTGCACGTTTCTAACTAGAAATCGGGCGAATCGCCGTTGTTCGAATTCGGATAGTTGCACGTTTTTACAGTATGCTCTTGGGGAATCGATATTTCGTTTTCCTGCGATTGAAACGCTTCTACTTGCTTCCTACTGATTTTAAGAGATCTTAATTTATTCGTTGCCTATGGGCTGTAGCCAACGGAGCTGGGCTAGCTCAAGCCACGCGTTATTAACTTCCGATTCGTCTATTTTGCGAGTTGGGCTATCTCGATGATTAGACTTAGAATTTTAACGCGCAGGGAGAAAGGTCTCTTTCTCATGGAGTGTCCACGAAGGCCAGAGATGTCTGGGACTCGCTTTCACAGGAGTGGTAGGTGGGTTGGCGGATTAAAAATGACTCTACAGGAGTTTTAAGTTGAAATAAGGTCCTGAGCGTCCGATCGCTCACGCTTATATAGTCGAGCGGAGTCCCGTTATTCCTCGTCATCGATCGTACGATATGTGACGTCGATGCAACGGCTAATTACTCTTAAGTTTTCAATTTGACTGGGACCTGCAACGGCTCTTTTCGCTTATTGAGGTAGGCGATAGGCGCTCGGTTTATATCCTAGGCGCAGCCTTTGTACTCGCGCCGCCCGTCGGTGACCGGTGACGTCGGGGTAACCGAATATTTTCCTTAAATCAAATTTAAGATTCGGCCGCAACGGCGGATCTCCCTTATCAGGGATCCTGATACGCGCGTGGCTCGCGGATGGGCGGAGCCTCCTTCCTCGCGATCCTTGGCCCGTTCGATGGTCGCGGGTTGTCGTGTCGATCGATATACCTGTATCGACCGCTATCCGCGAGATTATGGACGGGGTAGGGGCCTGTCCCGTTACAACAGCCCCCCAAAGAATTTGAACTCGAGAACTTTCGACGATGGAGAATTCTTTGTACTTTATTATTATTCCATTATATGCCTATTGTTATTCATTGTATGCAGTGTCGATGTATTGCTCGATTTTGGCTGATTTGTTGGCCGGTGGTCCTTCAGCCGTGGGTGGCCGACGCTTCCCGGTTTGCACCTTCGTGAACGTGTGCTTCCGCTGGATCGCCGCTTCCGTTATCGGGTCGGCGACTACGACGTGTTTTTTTTTCTTCCGTCGTCCTCCGCGCTGGAGCCGGCTGGCCCATGATTATGGACTTCCAGTCGCGTCTCGATGTGACGTCGCTTACGATCTTAGGGAAAGAACGAGTCCGAGAGTCACACGAATTTGTCGCTTTACGTATTGCGATTCTTTATTTTATTTTATTTTATTTTATTTTATTTTATTTTATTTTATTTTATTCTATCTTTTTTTTTTATTTTACTTTATTTATTTGATTTTATTTTATTTTTACCTTGAGCTTTTTTGGAACGAACTTGATGAGCTGCTTCGTTGTCCGAGCCCCCAGGATTCCTTGTACCGCTATTCCATTAGCTTCTGCCAGGTTTGCGAGCTCGGCCACTTCACGGTGCACTTGTTCGTAACCCGCAAGCAAGTCGAAATAGGCAGGTTCGGTGTTTGATTTTTTTGAAAATACTTTTATAAGCCGTTGTGGCTTGTGACGGTTCTGAATCGCGGTGAACCGCAGGTACGGGCGCGGAATGACTTCGCGGATTCCACCGCTTGTCGGCTCGGTTTGCGTTTGCTGATCGCACATGTTAACTTGTTCGCTCTTTGGTCGATACTGAAGGCTATCTGGGATTATTTGTCAATTTCGACCTTTATCGGCGTCGAATCGGCGTCTTGTTGTGACCCGTATTGCCCGCGTGCGGACCGCGTCTCGCTCGGCTAGTTCATCGCAGCTTTGCTGTGTCTCGTGCCTCGAGGTACGCGATCGCTGGTAATTCTTTATTTAATTTCTTCGTCCACGACAGGTGAGTTGTACGGGCGTAGATCGCTGGCATGGTATTGTCCTCTCTCTTTGCCGCTATCTAGGTATTTTAAGATATACGTGGACTCCCAAATTACTTTTTTTATTTCGTATGGTCCCTCATATAGACTCATGAACTTCGCGATTAGTTTTTTTGTCGGGTTCGAGACGTTTAAAGCCTTAACGAGCACGCGTTCTCCTATCGCGTATTTCGTTATGTTGTGCTTTTGGTTGAAGCTCGCGGCTTGCCTGCCTCCCCTTTCTTCCATGTTTTTCCGTGCCAAGGCTATCCAAGCCTCCTGCGTGGCTTTCGGTTGGTCTGAATTTTTTAGTAGGTGTTCCCATGGTTTTTTTTGGTAGTTTTCCGGTGTGCAGTAGGATCGGAATGCAGCCAGTCGTCTCGTGGTGCATTTCATTCACACATGACTCGATGGTTTCGAGGTGCGCGCTCCAGGCGGTGTGTTTATCTTTTAAAAAAATGCGGAAAAATCGCGAGAGCTCCCGATTCGTCCTCTCGACCGGGTTCGCCTGTGGATGCCGTATCGACGTGAGGATTCGTTGTATGTTCAGCTCTTCGAGCGCGCGCTTCCATTTCCCGCCGGTGAACTGCGTGCCTTGGTCGGATAGCAGCGCTCGAGGTTTTCCGAATTTGGGGAAATAATCATTCGTCAAACACCGTATGGTGGCCCCGGCTGTCGCACTTTGCAGTGGATATAATCGGATTAGCTTTGAGAACACATCGATCACGGCTAGGATGTGTTTCATTCCGTATTTGGCCGTCGGTAGCGGGCCATAAAAGTCAAGAGATGCTAGATCCCCGGGTCGATCGGGCAAGATGCTGCGGGCCTCCGCATACGACCCACGGGTGTAGACCTTGTTCTTTTGGCACGTTATACAGGTTGCTAGTAGTTTCCTCGTGAGCCTGTACAGGTTCGGGCAATCAAAATCATCTCGCAATATGAGATAACATTTCTTTGCCCCTGCGTGGCCGTACATTTCGTGGCATGCGTTGATAATCGTGCTCGCTTTACTCTTTGGTATTACCGCGCGTAACTGGCCTTGGACGCTTTTGTACAATATGCTGCTTTTCATTTCGTACCCAGGAGCGTGGTCGTTCGAGCCGATCGATTCAATTATGCTTCGTGTGCGTTCATCTTGGCGTTGTACCTCCGCGAGGCGGGTTAGGAGATCTTCGATCTCGGGCGTTAAGTCACAGGCGAGAGCCGTAATCATTACTTCTCGCTGATTATTTCCTCGCTCTACAACGATGGGTCTGCTCAGCGTGTCTGCCACCGTGTTCTTTTCTCCGGGGCAGTGCTCTACAACCATGTCATAGTCTTGTATCGCAAGAGTCCACCGGGTTAGTCGCGCGTGCGCGAGCTTGCATTCCCTTAAAAAGGTTAATGCCGCGTGATCCGTTGTCGTGATGACCTTGGCTCCGAGTAGATAGGATCTAAATTTCTGCAACGCCCATACGATGGCCAAGAGCTCTTTTTCCGTCGTGAAGTAACCGATCTCGGCCCCTTTTAGGGTTCGGCTTGCGAACTGCAAAACCCTTTTCTCACCATTTGCATCGCGTTGAAAAAGGACGGCCCCCAGGGCATAGTCGCTCGCGTCCGTATCGACATAATATGGTTTACTCTTATCCGGATACTTCAAGATTACGCTGTCGCAAAATTTTGATTTTATATCCTCGAAACATCGCTCCTCGTCCTCACCCCATTTCCACTTTACCCCCTTTCGGATAAGGTCTAGTAAGGGTACCGTCGCACTAGCATGCTGGCTGGTAAACTTACTATAATAGTTTATCAGCCCAAAGAATCCTCTAAGCTGCTTGGTATTTTTCGGTGCAGGAAATTCGTGGATTGCCTTTACCTTCTCCGGGTCTGGCTTGATACCCCCCGGTGTCAGGATGTGTCCGAGGAATTTCACTTCCTTTCGGAAAAAATTAGATTTTGTTAAATTAATCGTTAGACCGTGTATTGAAAATTGCGTGAATAGCTTGTCGAGATCCTCGAAGTGTTGCTCTATAGTTTCGGACATGCACAACAGGTCGTCTACAAAGTTAATAATATTTTGTAGGCCGCTTAGAACGGGTTGTAAACCCCGTACGAGACTCGCTGTGCTAGTTCGTAGCCCAAACGGCGTTACGCAAAATTCGTAACAGCGCCCACGGTGAGTAAAAGCAGTGTACTTTCGTGATCTTGCCGTTAGCGGGATTTGCCAAAAACTCGCGGTTAAGTCGAGTGACGAGATAACCGGCATCCCGGTGCACTCCTGAAATAATATTTCCGGTGTTTCCATCTGCTCATTGTCGTGCTGTAAGATCTCGTTTATTCGTCGCGCATCTAGACAGAGTCTGATGCTGTTATCTTTTTTTATTACCACGAGGATGGGGTTACGGTACGGACTCGTCGAACGCTGTATTACTCCGAGCGATAACATTCGTTGGATCTCATCATCCACGCTGTCCCGATAGGCAATTGGTATCGGGTATGAGTGGGCTTGGAATGATTTGTGCGGGATGACCTTGAGATCGTGCTCATAGGTCAACAGTCTCCCCGGTCTTTTATCAAAAACTCTTCGGTGTTTATGTAATAAATTGATGAACGCCGTTTTGTCCTGCTCGGAACCCCATTCGGTTGCCGCGACTTTATGTTCGATCTCGTCGTCGGTGACGATGTATTCTGTCTCTGATGTTGGTGCGACTCGCATGATCGGTATTTCACCTGCGATCGCTGGTGGATTTGTAAATCGTAACCTTTGCGTTCTCATTGGATTGAATGGATCTGTGAACGTTAGTTCGTAATTTTCTAAGTCGATTTTTGTTTTCAGTTTGTATAACAGATCGATTCCTATTATACAATCCACCGTCAGTTTCGGTACAACTAGTATCGTGCCGATTTCGTGTGCTTGTTGCAGCTGGATTTTCGTGTGAAACTGTCGCGAGACCTTCGTTGCTTTTGTTTCTGTCGCGGATGTCACCGTTACACCGGTCAGCGGTAACGTCGGGCATTTTCCGAACCGTGCGATGTGCGCTTTGTAGAATACTTCAGAAACGGCACTGACTTGACTCCCTGTGTCAATTAATGCACAGACTTCGATCCCGTCGATACAGATATTCAACTTTGGGCATTGTGGTACTGGCCTTGCCCGTGTTGCCTCAGCTTCCAACAAGTATTTCCTCGTGTCCTCCCCATATCCAAACGTCACTTCTCGTATGGGGATTTCTACAGAGGTGACTCTTCCTCGTTTCCCGACGGTGACACTGATTCCTGATCGACGTTATCTTCGGTGGTTTCCTCTTCGTCGACCGTTATCGCGTGGATTTCACGCTGCTCCGCATATGGCTTCTTCTTCCCGGCCTCCTCCCTCGTCTGGCCGGGTCGGCTGGCCGACGGCGTAAATTTCGCCCTATCGTCGGATTTTTGTACCGAGACGTTTCTCTCGGGGACACCCTGGGTCGTCGAGGCACGAGTAAATTTTTCGAAACGCCTTCGTTGGCTGTTGATCGCCCCCCCTTGGTCGTATGACTCGAGGAAGTCTAGCAGAGCCGTCACGGTGCGTATGCCCCGCGCGAGAATTGCCCCGCGAATTTCCTCGGTGAAATGTCTTGCGAGTTTCCGTATGGTTTGTTCATCGCTCAGTCTCGGAATTAACTCGCGAGCGATGCCGATTAAATTTATCGCGTACGATATTCGTTTTTGTTTTGATTCCGGGTTGTGCCACCCATAGTCGAGAATCTCTCGTACTTGGTGTTGCACGTCGTCGTTCCAAAACCGACGGGTGAAATGGTATTCGAAATCCTCCCAGGTGTTAACGTCAACCTCGACGAGCGTCCACCATTCTTTCGCAAGGTGTAACAGGCTCTGCTCGACGAGGGCTTTGAAGCTATATCGGTGTCCAAGGGTATCGCAGTAACGTCTAAATTCCTGTAAAAATCGTATGGGACGCTCCGACGCAGTTCCCTTGAATACCGGCACCGCGAGTTTCGGCGCTCCCCATATCTTAGAATCGGTGCCGTGCATAGATTCAAAATTTGCTTGCACGTTCGGCTGTCGCATAGTGGACTCATGAGTCGGTAACGGAGCCCCCCGCCGCGGCTCGTGAACTATTACCGGTTCGCTTGGCCGTGAGTCGCGAATCGGGCTGACCCTTGTCGCGTTCAACCACGGGTCCTGCCTTCCCTCCGTGTTTTCGCGAGCGTCGATGGTTTGATCATAGCTCCCGATCATATTCGCGTTTCGCGTTATCTGCTGCTGGTATGCTTGAGCGATACGCTGTTCCGTTGACTCGCTTACTCTGCCGGAATCGTGATTATTTCGCGTCTGTATGCTACCGGATGCTTGCCCTTGATTTCCCGTTATCAGTTGCGAGATATTCGCTAAGTCTCGCTGAATCGATTTCATAGAATTTTCGGTATATTGCTGCACGTTATCAAGTCTTCGTTTGAATGAGTCGGCTAGTCCGGCGATACGTTTGTTCATATTTTCATTTTCTACACGTCTCTGCGCGTCGATCTCCCCGAGGATTCCTCTTAACGAATTTAAATCAGCCTCTGCCTGACGCGTGTTTAGCGGAGTCAGTGTCTCCGTTCTTCGTACTCGTGTCGTCATCGTCGGTACATTTGCGTTGGCCCATACCGCCGCGGCTTCGGCTAGTGTTTGTCCCGCATGAGGAATTGTATACGATGAAATACATGATGACAACGTTGAATCGTTCGCAGACGTTAATATCGGCACAGTTGTGCTCGGCGTGGTTAACGCTGTTATCGTCGGTATTATTTCGATCGTTGACCGCGTGGCGTTTGTTTTTGTTTTCGTTGCCGGACCGTTTGTCTCCGCCGTCGCCGGTACCTTCGCTGTCGCTCCGGTGCTATTATTCACGGGCGGAGCCATGATCGTTGAATTATTTACGCTTCCAGTCGCGATATTAATTTTAGAAATTCCTATTATTATATTTTCGCCTCCGAAATCCGCGGAAATACTTTGTTCGCGACCGAATGCTAAGATCCTTTGATCGTATAACTTATGTTTGTTTTTCGGGGACTGTATATGAGTTTTTCTTTTGACGTTTTCCTTTAACGATGACCTTAAAGATTTCTTTATCGTCGAGCTTATTCGGAAATTTTTTTTGATCTTTCTAATGAGCTTTCATGACGCCAACACACAATCGACTGCCCCACGTTGGGCGCCAATGTAATTTTATTCGAAATTCCCTTTCGGAGTAATTTCGACCCTCCGCGTTCGCTCGCGTGTCTGTCGTTTTCTTTTCTCGTTGGTCTGTTTGTCTGTCTGATTTTACGGGGTGTCGTACTCTGGGCAGTCGCGTCAGGTCTTTTTGTTTTCTTTTTTTTTTTTGGGAAAAGGAGGAGGCTTCAGCGGTTCTCGCCAACTACGTCCGGAGACGGAGACACTATCATCATAAGCTTCCGGGTGAGGAGTAGGCGAGGAATATAGGTTCGTGGTTTCTGAGTATGGTTGGATTATTGAAATAATCTATTGAGAAGGTGGATCGATTTCTGTCTTTACTATTGTTTATATGGATTTGCGTTCCTGTATTGTGTGCCTCGACGGCAACTGACACGTCGAGGTCACGTCCTAGTCTATGAGTTTCGTCGGCAGAAACTCGCGAATATTTATGTCGATTCGCCTCGACTAAACTGAATTTTATTTGAAGATTTATTTTGTAGGCTTTGACTCTACTTTGACTCGAATGGGGTTTCAATATTCATTTACTTTCCTCGGTGTACGGTAAATGGAGCTGTCCTGGCTCAAGGATGCTAAATTTTATTACAAATTACGCTTTTCGCCCGGTGGCACATGCGTACGCGACGACGGAAAAGCGTGATGAAAAATAATCTTTCCAGTTCTCAGTGCGTGTGCTCGATACGCGCTAGCTTAGTATTTATTCACGTTTGAATTGTTCTACTATTCACCCGATGGATCTTACTCTACTTAAGCTCTCGTGTCGTGCGCTGCGAACGTGCACGTTTCTAACTAGAAATCGGGCGAATCGCCGTTGTTCGAATTCGGATAGTTGCACGTTTTTACAGTATGCTCTTGGGGAATCGATATTTCGTTTTCCTGCGATTGAAACGCTTCTACTTGCTTCCTACTGATTTTAAGAGATCTTAATTTATTCGTTGCCTATGGGCTGTAGCCAACGGAGCTGGGCTAGCTCAAGCCACGCGTTATTAACTTCCGATTCGTCTATTTTGCGAGTTGGGCTATCTCGATGATTAGACTTAGAATTTTAACGCGCAGGGAGAAAGGTCTCTTTCTCATGGAGTGTCCACGAAGGCCAGAGATGTCTGGGGCTCGCTTTCACAGGAGTGGTAGGTGGGTTGGCGGATTAGAAGTGACTCTACAGGAGTTTTAAGTTGAAATAAGGTCCTGAGCGTCCGATCGCTCACGCTTATATAGTCGAGCGGAGACCCGTTATTCCTCGTCATCGATCGTACGATATGTGACGTCGATGCAACGGCTAATTACTCTTAAGTTTTCAATTTGACTGGGACCTGCAACGGCGCTTTTCGCTTATTGAGGTAGGCGATAGGCGCTCGGTTTATATCCTAGGCGGAGCCTTTGTACTCGCGCCGCCCGTCGGTGACCGGTGACGTCGGGGTAACCGAATATTTTCCTTAAATCAAATTTAAGATTCGGCCGCAACGGCGGATCTCCCTTATCAGGGATCCTGATACGCGCGTGGCTCGCGGATGGGCGGAGCCTCCTTCCTCGCGATCCTTGGCCCGTTCGATGGTCGCGGGTTGTCGTGTCGATCGATATACCTATATCGACCGCTATCCGCGAGATTATGGACGGGGTAGGGGCCTGTCCCGTTACAATACGTATAAATATATTGGAATATAAATGTATTCTTTTGAACACATACGTGCATATAGAACATGTGCAATGCAGTTAACATTAATTTAATTATTAATATTAACGCAATTCGACATCTTACATAGTAGATATTATATCGAATATATATTTTTAAGCACTAAAAACCACGACACCTAGCTTCTTATAATAAGGCCCATTTAGATGGACGATTTGTTACTCTCGAAATACTGTCGCCGGAAAAGGAAATAGTAAAAACTCTATCTAACCGAGCATATGAAGGTATACACTTGTGGTCTCCGTACAATAATCAGCAAGACGAAATAAATATCGTACGATTCGGTCACGTACGCGCGACAGGTGTCGAGCTCGCGCCGGAAACGGTACCCGAAACAAAATCATAGCGAGGCGAGAGAGAACAGTAAAAGGTTTTATGTTCCTTCACACTCTCCTTACCTCAGTACGCTGCATTGTTACCGAAGGAGGTACCTCTCTTTCTAACCCCCTCGATTTTAAGAACCCATTGATCAATCAGTTGAGGCAATGCGCATCACGCGACCACCATACACACTTACTCTACGCTATGAAAATTATCCGGTAGGAGAAACCGAGAAAAGGAACATACTCCTTAAGGATGATTTCTCTTATTATTTTTACCTAGGACAGACAAAGAAGAAGATCACATACGTGACAAAAATGATTGCTCCCACCTCTCTTACGATCAGAAGAGACTCAGAGGAAAGAGCCACATACGCGATTGAACGATTATTCTCATTGGTTATCTAATAGAAATAGAGGGAAAAAACTACATACGTGACCACATTGTTCTCCTACCTTCTAACTAAGAGATTAGTATAAATACCCCGAAAATATGTACTGGGGCACTCAGTTACTATTATTCGTCACGACGACGTTATATTCGACGTCACTCTGCGAACCGAAATTCCGAAATATTTCGTCAAGATTTTTTTGTCTAAATTAATTCCGAGGAAATTGTTCGATTTACGCAGTATCAGTTTATTTATTTGTTCAACAAAGTTTCTGAATATTTGGTAAAAATAAATACCGGTCCATCATATTAATATTCGGAGTTGTTTCGAATTATTTCAACACCAACGCCAACCATCGACAATTTACCAACGTAAGCAGAGTCTTATTCATTATTACCATACAATTCGTTATTTATTCTTCCTATCATTCTAGTGCACGAGTATTTATCCTATTCTAATCCCCTAATTATTTTGGTTTCCGGAGTAGAATATTAGTTAGATATTGGGTCAATTCAAAACCCGTTTGCATTAATTAATTTTCCGGAGAAGCAAGGAACACTTCATAAAGGATTAGAATTTTTTTAACACCCTAAGACGTGTAACGACAGACATTCCTAGGGCCCTATCCCAAGCAATTTTCCGCAAGGTTGGGCTTAAAAATGGGCAGTCGCAATCGTGATTAACACCGGGAGTGGTAAAGATCGGTATCTCATCGTTCCGACCAGCGCGCGTTAATAGAAGCGGTGCGACAGTTGCGTGGAAACATTCGGAAATAAAATACCGACAGTTTTGACGTAACAGAATTTTTAGGGGCTTGTCCGGGATCAAAGGAATGTTTGCCAAAGGAAAACCGTGAATTAAATTTTTTTTATTGAAATCGTTAATGGGTAACAACGGGGTAGGAAAACGTCATAGAAAAGAACGAAGGAACCCGAGGAAACGTAGTGACAAAGATAATAGTAACTGTGTCAAAAAACAAAATTATAAAATCGACGCGGAAACCGAAATCGAATATTTTATTGACCCTGTTAATAACGAAGGAAAATTTGTGCTTTCGAAATATATTCCCGAGGGTGATCCACAACGGCCATCCTACCTACACAAATTTCAAGAAGACACACACAAAAACGATTTCTTTCATCATATTGGTCTGAGGCCGATGGGGCAGCCGATTTGACAAGATTAATCCTTATATTATCACACCGTGAGGTTGTTCACAACACACAGTGATAAGAGAAGGAACATTGAGAAAACAACAACATAACACACACATTATTATTTCTTTTGAATTACTTTCTTCCTTTATTCATACGGACACATCAGTAGGGTGCACCGTATTGATAAAAAGAAAGTAAAATAATCTCTAAACGATCTACACTTTCAAATATACTTTCTTCCTTTATTCATACGGACACATCAGTAGGGTGCAGCGTATTGATAAAAAGAAAGTAGAATAATCACTACACAGTTACACAATACAGAACACATAAATAAGCCGAAAAAATATACCATACAAATCTAGCACTCAATGGGCCGAAACGCATGGAAAAGAGTAATAAATGAACTTATCGCTCAAGGAATTAAAGAACAATTTCCGAACGGTGAAACTTACACTCCTCCCGATAGCAACCCGATCAACATCAAGTTTGAGATCACTACAAATGAAACGGGATCCCTCTACGAGTTAAAAAAGAAACCAATCTTAGCAAGCGACATTATCGGAAATAATAAAGTAATTGATCTCATGAATGAATCTTACATAGTTGTGACTAAATTCAATATCCCGAAGGAACTACCTGTTCCCGAATCGCGGTTTTAAAACGAAAAAAAGAGGGTAGAGTAAGTAGGAGAAAGGGGGTAAGGAAGGATATAAATGAGTTCAACCGACAAAACCGGGAAGGGCGAACTCGAACCCCGGGTGACACGATCAACGCGGTCTAACACTACCGTTTCCGACGATATTGTGCATAATTATCCGAGTGAAAGGCGACAAGGTAAAACAAATAGACAGGTGGCAAAAGGAATCCCCGACACGATCGAGGAGAGAGAAGAAAGACCCTCAACCCCACCAGAAGCCTCCTCCGAGGAGCCAGGACAGCCAGAGGTGATAAAAACTATTGACCCTGAGAGTAGACTACAGTACCTATAGGTATTTTTTCAAGATGGCCGCCGTCGGCTGTGGTGGGGATGAAAACTGTCAGTACCTATAAGTAAAGATGGCTGCCGTCGGCGGGCAGTGGTGGGGGTCACTTTTCGTCAGTACCTTTGAGTAAAGATGGCCGCTGTTCGGTGCGAGGGTGGTTGTCTCCCCTCCCTTCCCCGCGGCCTGCTAGGAGGGTGGTAGAGGGTGGTCAGGGAGAGCTGGTGACGGTGAACCGTCCAGTCGCGCCATCTTGGATTTTCCAAGAGCTGGCTAGCGTTGGGCCCCAGCGTATCCCCATCTCTCTTTCTCCTGCGCGTATTGCGTTTCTCGAGGGTAGCTCGATGCGTTACGAGAGCTAGCTTGGTCGAGCGGTCTAAGGCGGTGAACTCAAGTAGCGTTTTCGTTGAAAGTACGAGTTCGATTCTCGCGTGGAGAAATGTTTCTTTTTTCAGTTTATTTAGGAAATAGATGGATTCATCGAGTAAAAATAATTTTGTAATATATTTTTATAAAATTTGCATGTTTATTCTTAAATTTAGCTGTACAGTTTTTATTGTATACAAATGTTCATATCTACGTGTACATTTTTTTTTTCTTTGTGCGTACATTTTTATGCATATGAGAATCTTCGGTAATTGTTCTCTAAGGCAGTTCTTTTATACGAGCCACCACTGCACGGAAAATGTATTCACGATGAATGCACAATAATTCTTTGGCGATCAACTGTCGTTTGTCGTTCGTCTCTTCAGCTTCTCCGTAGATATCTCGTCGGTTTTTCAGGGCTAAAGTTATGCGCTCATCCATCATATATTTGAACGCGATTGACGAGACTTTTTCTCTTGTAGCATTGTGCCAGTCCTGTACCGTACCCTCAAGACTAATTTCCTCAATAATAATATCTCTGATCTCTCTCACGAGCTCGAGTTCGTCTTTAAGTAAACGAATTCTATGATATATGCATTTACTCAGCATAACAAGTCCCTCGTATGTTGTCCTTTGGAAGAGAATACCAACGGGGTACGTATTCTTGGGTCTTTTGTTCCTCTGATACTGTGTTTCTTCGGCGCCAAAGTTTTTCTTCGCTGAGTCTTTTATTTCCAATAAAATAGCTTTTTCGTTGTAAGCCGTCGTAAAACTTATTTTCTGGCGGCCAAGCGGGTTCATATTCGGAGTTCGATTGTTGGCGGAACCCTTTCCTGCTTTGAACCACGGGGTGATAATTGTCATCCGCTCGCAGAGCTGATGCCACTCGACGACGTTGAGGGAAATCCCTGCCGCGTGACGGCCGGAGAATTTTATTGCCACCTCGAAGTCGTGTCCGTTTACTAGCTCAAGTCCCACCGTGACCATCTTACTACCCGAGGTATTCAGGCTGTATATTGTGGATAATAACATTGCCTTGCTCAAGGGTTGCCAGCCGATTACAGGGTCAAGCGTATTGTCTTCTCCGCGAACTCGCTTCGAGTCGGACTTCGCCATAGTATTTACAACGGAAGACGGAGAAAGTATTCCCGACGCGAATAATTTTTTCTGGGCTTCCTTCACAACTCCGGTAAAATTTTCCATTTTTTCTCACTATGTTTTTCGAGGATATTCGAGAGAACGAGCCTGTACTGTCCAAGTCGTGGAGACGTAATGACTCGGGGGGGTGAAGGCACACTCGGGTTTAGAGCTGGAGAAAGTGATGCAATTTTCCGGGGGAAGGGATGAAGACACGCCTCAGGGATGCTGTTGTCTATGGTGGGGGTGCGCGCGCTGTATTGGGTCTTGGAGGCTGTGTAGACCACCCACGACGAATCACTCTTTGGCTAGCCTTTTCCAGACTGACATAACTCTTCCCAAGATTGGTGCATTCCAATACAGGCGTGTCAATACACAAACGCTTGAGAAAAGAAAAAAACTGAAAATTTACAGCTATTCGCAGCACTCGATGGTCAAGCGTTGAAAGACGAGGACATACTTCTACCCTGAAGAAAATTAAATGAAAAAGAAAGTAAAATGCTAGACACAGGGTACAATGAGACGCTCTAGTCTTTACAACGCCGGAGGGTCCCGCGCCGGTTAAGACGCCGCGTAGGTGCAATAAAATACTTAAGCAGGGATGCTCGCTGGCTCGCCCCGTTCGAGTACTTTTTTTTATTGTACGTAGTCGGAAGGGTTTTTTTTACCTAGTCTTTCGGAATGTCAGAAAAAATTAGAAAAGGATAGTTTTAACTAGCCAGTGACAGTTCTCGGGTCATTGTAGATGAGTGGGGAGGAAAACTATAAGTTTGCGAGTTTTACAGAAATGTGCATTATTTCGTGTAGACGCTCGAACCGACACCTTCGCAGAATTTTTTTTAGTTAGTGAACTTTTGTGAATATACTAAATAAAAATGGCCGATGCAGTGGTTCGAGGAATCGTTCGTGAGGTGCGGATAGTGTTGGAGGAATACGATCTACCGTGTGTGCGAAACGTGTTGAAACGCTCTAGTGACAGAGCGTTAAAGTGTATGCGACATGATGCACTTATTGGACGTTTCAAGTGCCTTCTTAACTATCTTCCGGCAAAAAGCACTATGAGATTGTATAACGCCGGAAAATTCAGCGCGAGTTTAGAAGTGCTGAAAATCGTTTGCGCAGTGATCGAAAAATCTTCGCTGCGTTCCTCGAGGGATGCTACAGCTCTTCGTGATGAGGTCGCTGGTTACGGTGAGTTCTACACTTTGTTAAAACTCGCGTTAAAAGTGAGATTTAGAGCGACTTTGACTATTATTTCTTCGGGATAAAATCTTTAAAAATTATTTAATATATATATATATATTGATATGAATATTATAAAAATATAATAATAATAATAAATATAAATAAATATAATTATCATTTCAGAAGCTCAGAGGACTGGTGAGATAGCCGCAAGGGCTGCTCAACAAGAAGAGGAGCTTGCCCGGAAAGAGGTTGAGGGTGTGACGTTTGAAGACGTCGTCTGGAACATTTCGGAGTCTACAGATGAATCTGCCAGGCTACAACCTCCCCCTACAGAAGGTATGAAAATATATATATATTTATATATATATATATTATCATCAATTAAATTTTTTAATTAGTTAAAATGTTCATATAGTTTTTCCAGACTCCATGATTTTCGAGGACTGGGATGGGGATCTCGATTTGGTCAACGCGGCATCGAATTTATCGATTGTTGAAGAGGCTATGGAGACCGAAGCACGTGATGCGCCTGAGACAGCGGGTGCTGAAGCCTGTGTCGACGAGTCGGAGATTGTCGATGTCGAGATCGGCGCTTCCGGTGACGAGTTCTGGCCACCCTCGCAGCCATTAGTGACTTCGTCGCAGATTGGCCAGGGATTGATCGAGGAACCGATCGCTGGTCCCTCGCGACGGATTTTGATCGAGGAACCGATCGCTGGTCCCTCGCGACAGGGCTTGATCGATGAACCGATCGCGGGCCCCTCGCGACAGGCAGCAGCATCACCACCACGGGAAGAGCTCGGTCCACTGGGGGAGGTTTCGCCGACGTTCTCGGCCTTTCTTCGTGATTCGGCAACGCAACAGTCCGGTGAGTCCAAGATTATTCACCGCGTCGAAACCCGTCGAAGATTCGATAAATTTAAGAGCCAGGGCACAGTTATGAGCATAAGGATCCGCGAGCCTCCCGCAGGGGTTAATTTAGTGTTGTGGCTAGAGGATGCGATTCGCGAAATACATGCTCTTGTTGTCAGCGGTAGCGAAACGACTGATATGATCGGTGTAGAGTTTCGATCTAATGCGTTCACGAGAGGTCCCGCGGGTATATTGGTTAGACCAGTAGCTGATTTTTATTTTGATCAGTTATTTAACGTTATAAATAGTGTCTCGCAGAGTGCTACCGGTTTCTCTATAGATGACTCGTTCGTTATTACGTGTAATATCGTGTCAATGCCGGTAGGATCGGGAAGAGCAAAAAAAGAATCTGGCGAAGAATTTTGGCAGAAAAGATCGGTGATAGGATTTAATAACAACGACAAGCTCTGTCTTCCACGGGCTATTGTAGTTGGTAGGGTCTATGCCGAGCGAGGGCAGATACGCGAGGGAGCTCTTAATAAGCTCTGGAATAACGTGCGGCGTGACAACTCTGCGCTTCAGAAAAACTTGGCAGAGGAGTTGGTGCGTGCCGCTGGAATAAACGTGCCGGATGCTGGTTGTGGTATACCAGAGATGCAAGCATTTCAGCAAGTGCTCGCATCTGATGGTATAGCATTAACTATATTCGATCGCGATTCATTCGGCAGTAACGAACCACCATTTTTTGATGGTACAGATATTGTCCGACGCAGGGTGCCAAAAGTTTTGCACAATATTTATTTAGTGCACGACAGCAGGGCCCACCACTACGGTCTTATTTTAAAGCTCCCCGCGGCTGCTGGCCGTTCGTTCTTCTGCACACCGTGCGGTGTAGCATATAATCGAGCTACAAGTCATCAGTGTGGGCAAAAGTGTCCTTGCTGCATGACCAGCCCACCGTGCGAATCAGACACCTCGAAAATTCGAAAAGATTGCTTACGCTTCTTCCGTGGAAACGAATGTTTTACACGGCATAAAGCGGTCGGATCACATGGAGAACAGTCGCGGCTGTGTAACATGCTGCAGACTTGTCGAACGTGTTTGAGACAAGTCTACAAGAAAGACAGCTCGAAACACGAGTGCGGTATATTTTACTGCAAAACATGCAAAGCGAAGCGACCTGAAAACCACGAGTGTTTTATGCCCCCGTTGCGTCCTGCGACCAGAGCCGAGCAACCGGATTTGTTCATTTTCTATGATTTTGAAACGCGACAGGAACGAGCAATTGAAGGAGCACCGGACACGTATATGCACGAGGTTAATTCGTGTGTCAGTCAACAGCGTTGCACACAGTGCATCGACAAGGCTGATGATGTGTGGGATTGTACACTCTGTAGGGAGGACGGTGAAAAAATCTTTCGAGAAAACCCCTTGGCTGCTTTTGTAGAGTACGTTTTAAAAAAGAGAGCCTCAGTCAATCGAGTCATCTGCATCGCGCACAATTCGAAAGCTTTCGATGCCCAGTTTATTTTGAAGTACATCGTTGAAGTGAAGCATCAAACACCAAAATTGATCACCAACGGTACTAGTATAATGGAGATGCGGCTCGATTCAGTAAAATTTATCGATAGTCTAAATTATTTTCATATGCCGCTCAGCAAACTCCCAAAAGCCTTCGGCTTAGGAGAAACTCTTTTTAAGGGTACGTTCCCGCACATGTTCAATACGTTAGCTAACCAAGACTACAAAGGACCGCTCCCGCCCCTCAGTGCTTACTCACCCGACACAATGTCAGTCTCGGAACGAAAAACGCTGATTGACTGGCATACGAAGACTGCGACTTCTGGATACGTGTTTGAATTCCAGAAAGAGATCGTGAGCTACTGTCAAACAGACGTCACAATTCTTAGGAAAGCCTGCGCAGCGTTTCGTAGAATCTTTATCGCGAAAGGCGATGTTTGTCCGTTCAGCGAAACTGTTACAATTGCCTCAGCGTGTAACAAAGTTTTCAGACGAAACTTCCTGGAAAAAAATAAAATCTCGGTTCTGCCTCGGAATGGATATCGGCGTTCCGATAAACAGTCCGAGGTCGCTATAGAGTGGCTGCTGTGGCAGGAGCATCTCTACGGTCGACACATCGAACACGCAGGGCGCGGTCGGGAGCGTAAATTACTCGATGGCACTCGCGTAGACGGCTACATCAAAACGGATGATGGTATCGAGCACGTTCTACAATTCCATGGCTGCTTTTTCCATGGCTGCGACAAGTGTTATAGTGATCCTCGCAAACGCGAAGAGGAGTGGTACGGATGCACGCTTAACGATCGGTACATGCGCACATTAAACACCTCGGATCGTATAAGATCTCTCGGATACACGTTGCACGAGATCTGGGAGTGTGAATACATTCAACTAAAGAGTGGAAATCCTGCCGTTAACGCCGTTGTAGATGGACATCCGATTCTAATGGACCAGCCTTTGAACCCGCGAGATGCGTTCTTCGGTGGTCGCACGGGAAACACTCGAAGTTATTATGAAGTTAGTGGTTCCGAAAAAATTCACTACGCGGACGTTTGCTCTCTTTATCCGTACATCTGTAAGTACGGGCGCTTTCCAATCGGTCATCCCACCGTATACACGGCTGATGCATGCCGCGAGATCGTTGGTCCGGATAACAATCTGGACAGCGTCGAAGGACTCGTACGATGCACAGTTTTACAACCTCGAAATCTCTACCATCCTGTGTTACCAGTACGCATGCATAATCGTCTAATGTTCGCGTTATGTCGAAAATGTTGCGAAGAGATGTACCAGGAAGCGTGCCCACACGAAAACGAGATTGACCGAGCTTTTGAGGGTACCTGGGTATCGTGCGAGCTCCCGAAGGCTGTCTCAAAGGGTTATAAAGTCCTGGCTATAATCGAAATCTGGCAGTATGAGGTTGCGCAATACGCTCGGGATCACGCGCGCAAAGGTCTTTTCGAGGATTACATAAATCTGTGGCTTAAGGTAAAGCAAGAGGCCAGTGACTGGCCCGTAGAATGTACAACCGAAGAAAGCAAACTCGCGTATCTCAACAGTTTTCACGCGGCCGAGGGTGTACAATTAGATCGTGAGCGAATCGAGTCCAAAGACCGAGGTAGTAACTACTCGTCAAAGTCTGTTGGAACTTTTATCCGATCGAAGCTGCGAGGTCAATAAAATTATCCACGTCAATGACGATGTGATGTACGTCTGTTGGGAGAAAAACGTTAAAAGTAGCGAGATAAACCCGAACGTCAACGTCGTGATTGCTGCATACACAACGGCTCAGGCTAGGCTGAAACTGTACACCTATCTCGAGCAATTAGATAATCGCGTCCTGTACTACGATACAGACTCATGTATTTATATAAGTACTGGTTCAGCCGAAGAGTATAATCCTCCTCTGGGAAATCTCCTCGGCGACATGACGAATGAATTGAAAGAATACGGATGCTCTAGCTATATCAAGCGGTTCGTCTCTGGTGGCCCTAAATTTTATGGATATCAGGTGCAGAAGGCCGATGGTAGTCAAGTCACGAATTGCAAGGTCAAAGGAATAAGTCTCAATTTTAAAAACGCGGAAAAGATCAACTTTAAATCTATTTGCAAGTTGATCAAAGAGTCAGGTACGAGCATATCTGTACAGTTTAGCGCCATCCGACGAACCGCTTTTCACCAGGTAGTCACACGGCAAGAATCGAAAACGTGTAAACCTGTCCTCGTGAAGAGGAGGCTTTGGGGTGAGCACGATTCTCTGCCGTATGGCTACTTGGTTTAATTCCGCTAGAATACATTTTTGTACATTTTTGTAAATATTTGTAAATGTTTGTAAATTTTCTAAAAATTTTGTATATTTGTAAATTTTGTGAATAAATATTCGGTTTTATTACAGGTGGCGGGTATATGTGGGAACTATACCCGGACTTGTGGTGAGCCGTACGGGCCACTATATATATGTATATGTTGTATTAGGTTAATGTAAAATGTATATATTGGTTTATAATATTTTTTTTAAGAAAAATAAATTTAAACAAAAATTTTCTTGTAAATCGTGAAAAAGTTACTTTGCTTCTCCTAGCCCAATGAACGACCTCCTTGCGAACAAACTTATAGTCGTATGTATAACCGCGATTATACACTGTAAAGAGTAGCTCATTACTTACAGTGTAGACCGGTGCCACATACAGAAGGAGCTTATTTCGTATGTAGCTTTGCATGCGCGGCGGCGGCGGCGGTGGGGCTGTGGTGATGGCAGCGGTCGCAATGGATAGTATTAGGAACATAATTTATAATCTAATATTTTATTCACTTTTATTTATGCTAATTTTTTTTGTATTAGTTTCAGAACTAAATCCGTCAATCGTGAGGTTAAGCGATAGTGTTGCAGAATTTTTGTGGGCAGACTTGGAGAATGACTCTGGATACCGCACCGACTCCTTCTAGCCAAATTAATTTTTACTTCTTAATTTTTAATTTTTATCTTAATTTTTAATTTTTATCTTAATTTTTAACTTTTTGATGTTTTTGTATATATCAAATAAATGTTGTGTTGTATATTTCTCTGTATGTTTAATACCCCTCATACTCCTCGTTCCGTTCATTAGCCGATATGGATCCGCGCTGGAAGCACCCCTGGACATCCATAATCGCCGGTCCTACAGGCTGCGGAAAAACATGCTTCGTAAAGAAGTTTTTAAAATATATTTCGAGCATGGCCGACGTAGAGTTTGCGCGCATTCTTTTTTATTATTCAGAGTGGCAAGACGGGTACTCCGATTATGGTAAAAATATCGAATTTTTAGAAGGTTTACCACAAAGCTCTGACATTGCCGGTGATCGTAGGCCAAAACTTTTAATTATCGACGATCTAATGCGCGAGTCTTCAAACGGTGAAATTGTAGACTTATTCACAAAGGGGAGTCACCATAAAAATATTAGCGTAATTTTTATAACGCAAAACATTTTTCATCAAGGCAGAGGTCAGCGGGATATTTCCCTTAATACTAATTATATCGTAGCATTCAAAAATCCTCGCGATCGAGCTCAGATCTCACATCTAGCACGTCAGATCTATCCCGAAGACCCGAAATTTTTACAAGAAGCTTACCACGACGCAACTTCGAAGCCCCACGGTTATTTGCTTCTAGATTTGAAACAGTCTACCCCTGATAATTGTCGATTCCGTACATGCATTTTCCCGGACGATCCGTACAATTTTGTGTACGTGCCGAAACGGGGCACAGGCGCTCGCTAATTTCTCAAGTATAAATACGCCGCAACGAATATACGAAGATCATTCGAGTCTCTGCTATGGCTCCAACAACAACGGCTAAAGCTTCGCTTGGGAAGAAGAATATAATCTTACTGCATGCTCTTTGCCATCTGGAGATCGAAACGTTATCTTACTGCATGCTATTGCACAAGATAGATCGAAACGGTGTTCGATGTATTTGTGAGTGCGCGTTAAATACATTAAACGGTTCAGTCCCGTTGAAAAAGAGTGAACGAATAAAACTATCTAAATATAAAAAAATTTTGCGCCGTCTCGTAAATAAAACGGGTAGTTGGAAGACGAAAAAACGTGTAATTGTGCAAAAGGGAAGTGGATTCTTACTACCTCTTCTTCTTCCAATCATAGGCACTGTGCTGTCTAATATTTTCACCCGTAATTGACAAGATGCAGCACGCAAAGAAAATGGTTTTAGTACCTCAAGATGCTGTCATGCAATCGCGCGAGCAGATAGAGCTAACACGCTCCGTTCAAACACCAGGCGCTACACTCAGTAGACTCGATGCCGAAATGGATGATATACTTCGCTCAGTAACTCCGGCGAACCAACGTGAAAAATGGAAACTTTACCAGCAAGTTTTACAACGCCACCAGTTTTTTGTCGACGAGGAGAGACGACCTAAAATTATCACAGCTTCGTCGGTCAGCGCGAAACCTACCGAGGAAATACCTGAGGAAGCTCCACAAGCAACTACTGAAGCTGAGAAAATATCTAACGAAGTTATTGTGGCTAGTGTACCAAAAACATATAGAAGACAAGCGGAGCAGTTATTGAATCATTTGCATGCCAGCTCCAACACCACTCTAACGTGGGATAAATCGGGAGTGGTCCATATCAACGGTGAACCAATAAAAGAATCGAATATTATAGATCTTGTAAATGATACTATGCGCCATAGAAAAACTGTGCGTGCCATTGGTCGCGAGCAATTTGGAAATGAACTCCGTCGTTTAGGGATCCCTCGTGAATTTATCGGTAATACAAGCCTATTGTATGAGAGTCTGACTCTCAACATACCTGTAAACTCTAGACGGAACGCGTCAAAGTCAAATCCCAATACACCGGATACAAGTCAGAATAGCTTAAATTTATCAGGCAGCAGACGCCGAACTCCTACTAGTGACTCAGTACGAGCGTGGAAAACATTGAAACTGTAATAAAAATATAATGGATTTATTAAAGAAGTTTTATTATGATCCTACGCATTACGCTGGATACGTCGGCGCCCCAAATCTAATTCATGCAGCTGATAAAGAAAAAATTCCTCGTAAAGACGTTGCTAACTGGCTAAGAACGCAGGATGCTTATACACTACACAGACCTATACGACGACGATTTCCACGCCGTCACTCGAAGCTGATCTCGTTGATTTACGTTCTCTCAAAGATGAGAATGACGGCTCCGTTTATCTTTTAGTTGTTATTGATGTACTTAGTAAATATGCATGGGTTGAGACGCTGCGTGATAAAACTTGTGCAGAAACTACAGAAGGCTTCAAGCGAATATTGTCTAGGAGCAGTGGTCGAGCGCCCGTATGGCTACAGACCGATCGAGGCAAAGAATTTGTCGGTAGCGTTTTGCAGCGATTTTTGAAGAGTCGTGGAATAAATTTCCGAGTTGCCCGAAACCCCGATATCAAAGCCGCTATTGTAGAACGTGTCAACAGAACATTAAAGGAGCGGATGTGGCGATATTTTACACATAAAAATACACGACGCTATATCGATGTATTACAATCTATAGTCCAAGCTTACAATGATACAAAACACTCTACTATCAAGATGCAACCGGCGGCCGTGACTCTGTACAATGCGGCTATCGCACGCGCAAATATGGTGAAACGATACAAGCTGTGTCACAAAGTGCCTAAATACAAGGTCGGTGAGCTTGTACGCATCAGTAAAGCAAAGTCTGCGTTCGAGAAAGGTTACGAAGCACGCTGGAGCGAAGAAATATTCAAGATTCACAAGATTATTACAAATAGACAACCGCCCATATATGAACTGGTTGATTTGAACGACGAGGAAATTGACGGTTTTTTCTATGAAGAAGAATTAAGCGTTGTAGAGAAGGAAATTGAAACGGAAGAATTTTTGATTGAAAAAATTCTCAAGACTAAAGGGAAAGGTCGTAATAAACAATACTTTGTTAGCTGGCGAGGATACCCCGAAAAATTTAATTCCTGGATACCTGCAGCAAATATAGTGAATAAATAGTAGCAAAAGTAAAAAAAAATGAGAGATCAATTTTACCTTATGCTACCGAGCAACAGTCGTATGAAGTACTACCCCGATAATACGGTGGCACACTATATAACACAGCTTCCAAAGCAATTGAAGATGTCTGGAGAATGGGCTGTAGCCTTAACAGAAATTCAATTTCCCCGTACGTTTCTGCATGTAGATGAGATAAATAAAGCTGATGGTGGGACGTCTCCAATAACAGCTCTTAGTACCCAATATCAGTGGGTTAAGATTAACAATAACCGTAACCCAAAAAAGACTATCATACCACTGAGCCCTTCTACACAGACGACTATCCCGCAAGATAATACTACCGATACAGCCACGCGAAAATATACTAAGCATCCGAAAACGCACAAAGTTATAATTCCTGCTGGACTCTACGCCAGTGTGAAAGCACTAATCGACACCATTAATAAAACGGATGTATTCAAAGAACATATCTACCTTGAATATAATGAGGATATTGGCGGGATTGTAAGCTTGAAACGAGTACCTGATACCTGCATTGTAGATAAGTGTATACTTCCACATCTTATATGTCTTGATGATAAACTTTCTAAAGCTTTAGGTTTCGAACCCGGAAAAATTATGGATATTCATAAACAATCGGTATTTACCGCAAATTATCCTGCTAATTTATCGCTATCGCTTCCTGATAAACTATTCGTATATACAGATATATGTGAAAATTATATAACCGGCGATGCTCAGACACCTCTGTTACGCATCGTACCTGTAGATAATACAAATTATATTTATGGGTCTACGCAAACTAAATCATTCTCCCCGCCAATTTACATACCTTTATTACGGACTGAATTCGGCACGATCGAGATAGATATAAGGACCGACACTGGTAAACCTGTACCATTCCAGAGTGGAACGTTGACCGCTACATTACATTTTAAGCGTATACGATAAAATATTTCGCTATGGATCGATATATTGATCATTACGAGAGCCAGATCGGCGGCGGTGTTGATCGTGTTTTCATTGGGGCTCCCTATCAACGAGGCCATGGTCTAGGAAGCTTTCTCAGTGGTTTATTTCGACGTGCATTACCATTGCTCACTCGTGGCGCTCGCGCTGTCGGAAAAGAAGCGCTACATGCTGGTATGAATATATTGGGTGATGTTGCGCACAACACTCCCTTCAAAGATTCATTCAGAGCCCGTATGACCGAGAGTGGGAGAAATTTGAAGCGCAAGGCCGACGAAACATTTGAGAGTCTCATGCAGGGTTCAGGATATAAAATACAGGACCGCTCGCCACAGCATCATTCGTTGTTTGGTCACGCTGGCCCTCACATCGGTACTCCTACACTTAGAGCTCTAAAATATACTAAAATTCGTAAGCCTAGAAAAGCTGCGAAGAAAAAGAAAAAAGTTTCAACCGATAAGCGCAGTAAGAAAAAAGGACGTAAAACAACAAAGTCTAAGAAAAAGGCAACTAGAAAAACTAAGAAGACTAAAATTGTTAAGCGTAAAAAACGCACCGTTGCAGATATATTTGGATAAATAGCCAAACAAAATGTCTTTCTTACACGCCCACTCTTGTGAGTGCTTGAAATCAGAGTTGGATTTATTCACGCTTCCACCGACGCAGACGAGTATAGAAGGTTCTCAAGGAATTCATTATAAGCCCATTTCTTCACTGACAGATGAGGCGCCCATTGAATTTGTTGTCCCCGGGCAGGGTGATGAATACATTGATCTAGCCCATACTATGTTAAACTTACGTGTTAAGCTACAACCCAGAAACGGTGCAGTTGACGCTCATGATAGAGTAGCACCTGTTAACAATCTACTGCATTCATTGTTCAATCAACTAGATGTGTCATTCAACCAGAAACTTGTATCGCCCTCGAATAATGCCTATGCATATCGAGCATACATCGAATCGCTGCTGACTTATAAGGCTTCAACAAAAGCCTGTCAGCTCGGTGCCAGTATGTGGATAGATGATACTTCGCCATATTTCAACTCTCAACCAGTTTCTACGGCCCCGCCAGCTGAGGGTAGAGCAGCCGCTGTGCAAGCGAACGAAGGTCTAGCTGCACGGCAGGCTATGATGGCGAATGGTAAAACGGTAGACCTTACCGGATATCTACATTCTGATATCTTCAATCAGGAAAAGTTTTTACTCAACGGTGTTGAACTACGCCTTCGTCTTATACGCTCGAGAGATGCTTTTTGTCTTATGGACGCGTCTGGGAAGGATTATACAGTGCATATAGTCGACGCCAGTCTCATTGTTCGACGTGTTAAAATTAGTCCGGGTGTTTTACTGGCACATGCAAAGGCTTTGAGTAGAGGAACGGCTAAATACCCTTTTACTCGGGTAGAAGTGAAACCATTTACTATTCATGCAGGTGTTCATGGTGAAACACTCGATAATGTTGTACTTGGTCAGCTTCCGAGACGGATCGTACTGGGCTTGGTCGATAATCGAGCTTTCAATGGAGATAGAACTATGAATCCATTTAATTTTCACCACTACTCATTAAATTTTTTATCCCTGTATGTAGACGGTGTACAGGTACCTAGTAAGCCTTTGCAACCTGATTATCATGACGGCCTTTACACCGAGTCCTACCATACTCTAGTTTCTGGTACTGGAATACTCTGGGATGACGATAGTTGTGGCATAACAAAAGAAGGTTATCCATTCGGTAACTGTCTATACTGCTTCGATTTAACGCCCTATCTTTCTGCCGGGCGAGCTGGTCACTGGAATCTTGTGAAACACGGCAGTGTGCGTGTAGAAATACGTTTCAAGACTGCTTTGACGAATACTGTAAATTGTATTGTATACTCGGAATTCGATAATGTCGTCGAGATCGACGCTTCCCGACAGGTCATGGTAGACTTTTCGGGGTAAGCCTGCGTGCTTAAATAATACTATAAGACTAGTAAATATTATTATATTATAGGCATTGTAAGGTTTTTTTTATAAATAAAAATATGTAAACACAGAATTAAGCAGATTTATGTTTTTATTCGATTTTTAATCTCTCAAAAGCCTCCACTAACTCCCGCATCTCCTCATCATCATTTTTCACGTTGTCATATCCTTTTTCCGTCGCTTTCGATTCTTCTACTACTTTTTTCTTCTTCTGCATCTCCTCTGCTGCTTCGGTTCTTTTTCGCTTTTGCGTGTCGACCTTTTTGTTGCGCCGGGGACAATTCTCGTGGCTGCATTCACCGGGCTGCTGTAACAAATGAATGCATATATTTAAAGAAACGACTTTTATTATTTCGTGTTTTAATTACACAGCTGAGTATTACTCACCGATGCACGCAATTGCCGTCGCCTCTCACGAGCGAAATATTGGCGTCTCCGGATAAACCATATTTTTGGAGGTTGTTTTGGATGCTGCCTCCGTTTGTCTCGGCGTGTTGTAGACTTCGTCCTCGAGTACTGCACCCAGCCGTGCCTAGTCCGTTCTTCCACACGTGCGCCTCTCTGTTGGACTGCCTGGTTACGTCTTGTGAATACCTCCACAGATTTTCCTCTTCGGTGGACCATTTTTTTTTAGATGTATACCGTAGGAGAATTATTTTCCAACTGAACACTCAGCGTTTCCCGTTCAAACAGCAGGACTCGCACAGGGTGTAGCCGCAAGTGGGGGTTGCTCGAACGGACTGTCTATGTCACTTTTCGCCTCAGCTATTTGTAAGTAGGCGTCTCAAGGGGTTGGGCCCCTACAGGATCAGAAAAAGTCAACCTGACGAATTAGAGACACACCCCCGCTCATCCCCGCCACCGCCAAAAACTCTTAAATGCATCTGCACCACTCATCGGTAGTACACAGCGATCCTTCGACAGTAGCGGTTGTACTTACTGAAGCATAACATTTTTGACCAGAATGGACTACGTCATCGATATTCAAGGGTTTTACGATAAGGAAGACTGCTTTATAGCTAAAGAAGTAGCTGTCGTTACGCTCGACAAAGAGTACGTCGGCCATTGGATCACTGCTCCAGCATACGTTTTCACGGATCTCCCGAGATCGGTGCGCGCAAAGAATAATTGGACGACCCGCCATCATCACGGTCTGGAGTGGTTCGAAGGAGACGTAGGACTCAGAACACTACACGCAAATCTTCGACAGATCACACGGGCTGCTGGAACCATTTATACTCGCGGGCATGAAAAAGCGAAATATCTGCAAAATGTCACAGCTCGGGAGATAAAAAACCTCGAGGACACGGACTGTCCATCATTCAACGATCTGCCTTCCTCGGCGCAAGTCTGTCTGCATCACGGACTCTTAAATAGACCTCAGCTATCTTGCGCTTTGAACAACGCTGTAAAATTAAAGGAGTGGATTCTTCGCGACGTACCTCCTACAGCCACGCGGCTACAACAGTCCGACTTCTCACCTGAACCTGTGAATCTGAAGAAGCAACGCGACTGTTACTCTCCAGTCGTAACAAGTGATGAATACGATCTAGATTGGCCAGGCATTGCAGGGCTTACACTCTAAAGTCTCGAGAAGTGTTCATGCAGCCGATCAGATTCCAACTCTGTTAACGAGACCGACAGCCCTTGTTGTGAACACTGATGACCACACGCGCCCTGGAACACATTGGGTCACAATCTACATCGATGGCCGAGGACGCGGATCGTATTTCGACAGCTACGGCATTCCACCGCTTATACCAAGCCATATCCACCGTCTACGTAAGAACTGCACCCACTACCGATGGAATACCAAGCAGATTCAAAGCCTCTCTTCAAATGTATGTGGCCAGTTTTGTATTATGTTCCTTTATCATATGTGTGGCGGGGGATATCTACTACAATTCCGGAATCTTTTCACCGCCGATCTCAAACAAAACGATCGAATCGCCGCAAGATTTCATAAACGTATAATGAGTAAGCTGCCGACTGCTACGAAAAACATTAATAAACACTCTGGGAAATCGTTAACTGGACGCGGAGTCTGTGTTAAAAAATTTGTTCAACGCTGCTGCGCTAGACTGAATAATTTTTGAATTTGTATATATTTAAAATTGTAAAACTAGATTTAAGAATAAACATGCAAATTTTATAAAAATATATTACAAAATTATTTTTACTTACCTTCCTCGATGAATCCATCTATTTCCTAAATAAACTGAAAAAAGAAACATTTCTCCACGCGAGAATCGAACTCGTACTTTCAACGAAAACGCTACTTGAGTTCACCGCCTTAGACCGCTCGACCAAGCTAGCTCTCGTAACGCATCGAGCTACCCTCGAGAAACACAATACGCGCAGGAGAAAGAGAGATGGGGATACGCTGGGGCCCGACGCTAGCCAGCTCTTGGAAAATCCAAGATGGCGCGACTCGACGGTACACCGTCACCAGCTCTCCCTGACCACCCTCTACCACCCTCCTAGCAGGCCGCGGGGAAGGGAGGGGAGACAACCACCCTCGCACCGGACAGCTGGGGCCTAGCGGCCCGGCAGCAACCCCCCCCCCCCCCCCCACCGCCGACTCACCGACGGCGGCCATCTTTACTCAAAGGTACTGACGAAAAGTGACCCCCACCACTGCCCGCCCGACGGCGGCCATCTTTACTTATAGGTACTGACAGTTTTCATCCCCACCACTGCCGACGGCGGCCATCTTGAAAAAATACCTATAGGTACTGTAGTCTACTCCTGAGGAAATAAAAAAGAACGACGCGGAAAGTTTAATTAAAGATATAAACAAATTGGAAAAAAGTATCAGGGCAGTAGAACTCTCGGTAGGAGAAGTATTAGGAAAGGAGGTAACTGCCCGGACCCCCGTACCATCGGACATAACTTTGCAGGAGACGTCCCAAAGACCCGACACGCCCACTACTCACGTATTCCACGAAGCGGCTGACTCCGACAACGAAAGTACCTGCACGATAGTAGAAAACCTCTCACAAGACGATATCACTAAGTATATTTCATTTGATATGAACACAACCCCCTTCAATCAATCCGGTGAGCAATATTTTACACCTGAAGATTTTCCCCCAAACAGCCAAAAGAATTTGTCAGGGTTCGAGACAGTCAAACGTACCCTTTTTACTATAAACGGTACAGCATCAAAGGAAACCGGCGCGAATCCCGGCAGTTCAGGGACAAACGAGGGCGACATTGAGGAAACGCCAAAACACGGTTTCGGGAATAAGCCATTCACCCCCGCGAATAAAGACGATAGGGACGACGAATTAGACGAAACTATAACAGAGGAACAGGAGAGAGTAAAGGAACAGGAGAGAATAAGGAAACAGGAAAGAATAAGGGAATTGGAGTTAATACAAGAACAGAAAATAAAAGGGGACAGTAAGCAAAAAACCTCACGCGACGCGCTTAATTTTCCACCCACACGACCCGTAAAAACAGAAATGGCGAATTCAGCATTAAGAGTGTCTCTTAAAGACGCATTAGCAGTCGTACCCACCTATGATGGAGTCACGACATCCCTAAGCATGTTCATTCGGGGATGCGAGGAGGCACTCGAGATGTTAGAACCAGGTAGCGAAGCACACCTAGTGAAAGCCGTACGTATAAAAATTATCGGGGAGCCCCGCCGGTCCATCATGCAACAGACGTTTGGAACCATGAAAGCACTCCACAGTTTTCTGAAATGCATTTACGCTCCCGCAAGGAATATTTATCAGTTGCAAGGAGAGCTCGGGTCAATTTATCAACGTCCTGATGAAACAGTAGTCGCTTTTTCTAACCGGGTCCGCGATCTCGGTTACCAAATACTAGACGCATACGAATCGGAAAATAATAAACCAGCAGACGAGGCGTTCATAAGGAATACAACCAATAGTTTGCCACTCTGTTTTGTTCAGGGTTTAAAACCCGAAATCGAACAACGAATGACTATGGAAGGTTCAATCGACGACATAGTAAAACGGGCGGTAAAAATCGAGAAACAATTAATAGCACGGGCGGCGCTTCGCGAGGGCATTCGAGAATCCGCGGATATTAAACAATCAACCAGCGGAACAAAACGTAGCATAAAAACAATAAGCTGCGAGGAGGTAAAATGTCAGTTGTGCGATAAGCCAGGTCACGGAGCCGGAGTGTGCCCCGAAAAAAAAACCGGGGAACGGTCAGGTAGCCAGTGCAACGACCCCTTTAGACCCACCGAAGACTATCCCTACCTGTCAAGTATGCAACAAGAAGGGCCACTCCGCAGAGAAATGCTTCAAGCTCTTCCCACCCGCCAATAATAAACCGCACACCGAAACACCGGCGATAACCGTGTGCCAAGTGTGTAACAAGCGGGGACACACTGCTGATAAATGTTTTCGCTTATTCCCTCCGCTGAAACCGAATACCGCAAATGTAACAATCTTTTGTCAGTTATGCAAAAATCAGGGTCACGAAGCAAGTAGCTGTCCCACTCGGGTTTTCAGATGACACCGCAGCCTCAAAAAAGTAATGTACCACAGGGATTGCAGTTTCAGCAGACAGCCGATATCAAGTGTCAAATATGTAAACGAGTCGGACACGGCGCGTACATATGCCCGTTTCGGCACAATCAAGCACAGTGCCCCAACCCTAAGCAACCGACGTACGCCGAGGCAGCCAACAATGGTCCAAAACAAATCGGGAACTGTCATTATTGTCGTCAACCGGGACATTTCATTAGGGAATGTCCAGCTAAGCAAACGAACGGCGCACGGTACGGAAATTCCTCGGGAAACGTCAACGGTCTCTCGACCACGGGTGCATCGGGAGCAACCGCCCAGCAAACGCACCCGATACACACGATCTCGGCAGTAGTAGCGAACCCCCCAGAGTCGTAAACATTCATGTCGTAAAATTACACAAGGAAAGTACCGTCCCGACCGTAGAATTAAATAGTGTTAATTTATCAACACCGATCACTCTAATGGTCGATACGGGGGCAGGACCAAATATAATTAAAGAAAAGCACGTGCCTTTGCACACCCCTATCAACCGTAACCAAATTTTGCAATTGAATGGAATTACTACAGTCTCAATATACACGCTAGGTCAAGTAACAATTCAGGCGTTCGGACGCCGGGCTATCTTTCACGTCGTAAAAAATGATTTTCCCATCTCGGAAGGGGGAATTTTGGGATCGGAATATCTAGACGGAAATCGAGTAGTCGTGGATTATGAAAAACGACGATTGAAAATGCAGGATATAAAAATTCCGTTTTCAACTCAAGAAACAATAATTATCCCCGCTCAGACCACTAAGCTTTGTTTCATACGAATAAAAAATTTAGAGGCAAAGGAGGGGTATTTCCCACCATTAAATGCGGGACCGGGAGTTACAGTAGAAACCGGGCTGGTAAGAAATAATAACGGAAAGGCATACGTTCAAGTAACAAATAATAATCTCCATACGATACAAGTGCAGGTACCAGTCATGGAATTATTGGATAAAAAAAATTGAGATTGTGAAAAATACTACGATAAATAAAAGACAGGAAAATGTAAAGAGAAACAACGTCTGTATAGAGCGCAAACGGGTAAACTCAGTACAAGGAAGGGAGCTCGCGGGGGAATCGGAACTCGCGGGACTCTCGGATGAAGAATTTAAGGAAAATGCGGGTGACGATATAAAGGTCAGTAGGGCCATAAGGGAAACAAAAATAGCGGAAATTACGAGCTCGGCTTAAAGGGTAATATACCAGAGCAAGCAGGTAGCTCAGGGGAAGGGACCGAATCTTGTCCCGTGCGAAGTGAGCGCTCAAATGGTAGTAAAGTAATAAAGAAAGATAAAATCGAGACAAAGAGGAAAACGGAAAGAGTTATGGTTATAGAAACTGAGGGAACAACCAAAGCACAATGCAAAACAAAAGAACTCGACATAAATTTTTGTTCAGGTGAATTAGAAAAAGGGTTATCAATAAATAATGCGAATTTCTGTAGGGAATCAGAAAACTGCACGGGAGTTGTAGAGAATAAAAATCCCAGGAAAATAATCATTAATGACCTCCAGAAGGTCAAGGAAATAAAAAAGGTTGATAAAAGGAATTACCAGAGAGAGCCAGAAAACTGTACGGAAGGTACAGAGAATAAAAGCTTTAGTGAAATAAACATTAACGACCCGTGTAAGGTCGCGGAAATACAAATAGGGGACTCACGGGAACAAGATGTCGAATTGTCAAGTTGGAAAGATCATACGCATAAAAAGTCAGAAACTAACAGTGAGAAGGATAAAATTAGTTATGCAGAGATACAGTCGAACACGTGCGACGACGGGACATTGGTAGAATTCAATTCAACGGAACGTCGCGACGCAACCGATAGTATGGGAACACTCTATAGAGAATTTTTAACATGTAAGAGAGCCTGCGATCGTAGAAAAGGGCCTAAAAGAGAAAGGTATAACGAAAAATTTACAGGGGATAATAAGAGTTACCTCGTCATAAACTCACGCCTCTTCGGAAAACTCGGCGCATGGGACGCGTCGCCCGGAATACAACCCTTCGAGAGAGAAGACTTTTGTTTCACGTTTTCGGGTTCGGAAGTCGAAAAACGACTCGATCAGATAAAGGGATTACTGAGACTCAGCGAGTTAAACCCAGAGGAAAAAACTAGCATAGAAATGCTGTTGCGAGAGAGCACCCATTTGTACCACCTACCGGGCGAGGCACTCACGCACACTACAATTTTGCAGCATCGTATACCCACGACCGACGATTTACCAATTAATACTAGGGGTTACCGATGGCCAGAGTGCACCAAAGACGAGATAGAAAAACAAGTAGAAGATATGCTTAAAAACGGTGTAATAATTCCGTCTACCTCGCCGTATAATTGCCCCGTATGGGTAGTACCGAAAAAGAATGATTCCAAAGGCAACAAGAAATGGAGAGTAGTTTTTGATTATCGCGCGTTGAACGAAAAAACAATCGCAGACGCATATCCTATTCCTAACATCACGGAAATTTTAGACCAGTTAGGAGGTGCAAAATATTTTTCAGTTTTCGATTTAGCGTCAGGGTTCCATCAAATAGAAGTTAGCCCGGAGGATAGGCATAAAACCGCATTTACGACTCCACGGGGCCATTTCGAATTCGTCCGGATGCCTTTCGGGCTCCGGAACGCTCCGCCCACTTTTTAAAGAACTATGGATCTCACACTGAGCGGGCTCCTGGGCAAGGGCATATTCGTGTATTTAGACGACATTGTAATTTATTCTCGTGATTTAGAGGAACATGAAAAAATTTACAAGGAACTAATAAAAAGATTAGAAGCTGTAAATTTAAAATTGCAACCTGACAAATGTGAATTCCTGAAAAAAGAGGTAGCATATTTGGGGCATGTAATCGGCAGGGATGGAGTTAAGCCAGATCCTAAAAAACTCGAAGCTGTACGAGAATTCCCACAACCGAAAAACGTTAAAAACATACGGCAATTTCTAGGTCCCACAGGTTATTACAGACGTTCTATCGAAAATTATGCGAAAATTTCAAAACCCCTCACTCTACTCCTGCATAAAGAAACCGTGTTCGAATGGGGTCCAGACGAGCAAGATTCATTCGAAACTTTAAAAAACTGTTTATGCACAGCACCGGTATTGAGATACCCCGACTTTACAAAACCTTTCATTCTAACCACGGACGCTTCCGGCATAGCAATAGGAGGAATCCTGTCGCAAGGAGAAATTAACAACGATCATCCGTGTGCGTACGCCTCACGGGCATTAAACAAAACGGAAGAACGATACGACACTTATGAAAAAGAGGCACTAGCTATAGTATATTGCATCCTCCATTACCGTCCATATTTATACGGGCGGCGGTTCACTGTAGTGACCGATCATAAACTTTACTATGGTTCCGGCGAGCGACCGATGGAAACCCTAAAATTCTCCGATGGTGATTAAAATTGGCCGAATACGAGTACGATGTAGTATACAAGGCCGGGAAAACGAATGTTAACGCCGACGCACTATCAAGAAACCCGGTGGAAAACCCGACATACACGGATGGAATATTTATGATTCGAACGAACCCTGGGACCCACACTCGGAGGAAACCCGCACGCGGTTTGACAGACGAGGAAATCGCAGAATATTTAGACCTAGACAGCGACGAAGACGAAATCGATGAGACAACGGACCCAGACGAGATCTTGACTCTTGACGAGCCTGAAGAATGTCCATGGGAGCCGGTACCTGACAACGCGGTGGAGTCTAACATAGCATCAATGGGCGATCTACAACCAGGACACGATGTCATACCAATAGACAAGCTTCCTCGGACGATCAACACAGAACAAGTCATTCGCGAGTCCGAGTCTTATCAAGATGTGCCCACCCGTAACGGCACGGGAGATGAGCATCTCGAGCCAGTTACACGTTCCCCACGCGTATCCGCAGACGAGTGGCCTAACCAAACTAGCGGAGAGAATATTTTGTAACTGGACAGAAACAACAGGGAAGCACAAGCAAAAGACAAAGACTTAATCTCTGAAGAATGTCTCGAAAACAATGCATCCGACCTGGGTAGCGAGGCCGACGAGACGGACGAAATAACCCGTGTACGAAAAAAACGCGGGCGCCGACCCTTGGACGTGAGCGACACCGAGGAAAGCGGCGACGAAGAGCCATGCGACCGGGCCGAACGCAGCGAGCCCCGCGCCACCCAAGGAACGGATAGAGAGAGACGCATACTAGCTAAAAATGTTAAACCTTCCAGAGACCTGTTCTACACCCGAAAGGACAGCATGATATTTTTCGTCGATACACAGGGCAGACCGTTAGACAAAGGAGGAATGATACTAGAGGCACGTGGTGAATTACCGATTTTAAAGAGACTGAAACTGTTCGAGGCAAAACCTCTCTCTAAAAGAAATAACAAATATTTCATTGCTCTCCCTATACGCGAAGAAATAGGAGAAGGGCCCACAAAAATGTTAGAAAATATTGTAGAAGCACTAAAAAATTGTCGAGACCTGATCGAAAAATTAAATTTAACAACGGTCAGCTTGGCAAGATCCAACGCAATCTGTAATGTTCCATGGGAAAATATAATTACTCAGATCCGATTATTATTTAACAACAGCGACGCTAAAGTCATTGTTTGTTTGGGAATTGTAAAAGAACCACCAGTTGAAGAACAGGAAAAAATAATCGAAGAAAAGCATTGCTCGGCCGTCGGAGGGCACCGCGGCGTTAGCAAAACCTACAACCGTATCCGTCATGATTTTTATTGGAAAAATTTAAAGCAAGATATTCAACAGTATATACAGAGGTGTTTACAGTGCCAACTAAAAAAATTAGTACGAGTAAAAACGAAACAACCGATGGTTATCACCGACACCCCGGCCACGGCATTTGATAAAATTGCCATGGACATTGTCGGGCCACTGCCAAAAACTGATAAAGGAAATGAGTATATACTCACTATGCAAGATCAACTAACAAAGTATTCAACGGCAGCTCCATTACCAAATGCCAAGGCCGTGACGATCGCCGAGGCTTTTGTAAAAAGATTTATCTGCAATTTCGGTTCCCCGAGAGCGGTGTTGACCGACCGAGGTGCTAATTTCCTCAGTAATTTTATGAAACAAGTCTCGAAATTATTCAAAATACGAAAAATAAGAACGACAGCGTTTCATCCACAATCTAACGGGTCGTTAGAAAGATCGCATCACGCCCTGGGCGAATACCTCAAACAATATACTTCAAAAGAAAGCAACTGGGATGATTGGGTCGAGCTAGCTATCTACAATTACAACACTAACGTGCATGAAGGTACTAAGCATACTCCCTACGAGATGGTCTTTGGGAAAATAGCCAGAACTCCCTCCAATTTTCCGTTGGATGATTTGGACAAACTCGCTACGTACGATGATTACTTAACTCGTCTAGTGACCCAAATTCACGAAATTCAACAACTAGGTCCAATAAACCTTATCGCCTCAAAAGAAAGAGCTAAAGAATATCGAGATAGGCGTATGAATCCCGTTACGTTCAAAGTTGGTGAACCCGTATTTTTGCTTAAAGGGCCGAAACCCGGAAAATTAGGAGATCAATACACTGGACCATTTGAAGTTTTGGAACTTCTAGAAAAGGGAAATTTACGCATCCAACTGAAGGGAAAAACCTGTGTCGTCCATCCAGAACGAGTGAAGAAATCCCTCATCCCATTAAAATAATGGTGAAGGAATTTGGAAAAACAACACCCGGAAATAACAACAAGAAAGAAATGTCCAAATCAGAATACCCCCGATTCTGCGAAGAATCGGAACGACTAATTAGCTTCATCGGATGGCCAAGACCATACATAAAGCCCGAAAAACTCGCCGCCGCGGGATTTTTCTACCTGGGCTCGGGAGACGACGTCACCTGTTTCGAGTGCGGAGTCGAGATAAACGACTGGAAAATAGGAGAAGACCCTTTCATCGAGCACACATTGGAATCCAGCGAGTGCCGCTATATTAGCGGATTGGCTTGCGGAAACGTACCAATAGAATCAAAGAAACAGGAGGAAACATTGGGGAAATTTATACGCACTAGTTCCGTCAAATCTTCCCACGGGGAGTTGACGAGACAGCGGGCGAAGGCAGTACAAGCGGGATCATCGTTATGCAAAAAATCCGGAGCTCCCGGAATCAGTTTTAACAAAGCATATGATCATGTTAAGAAAACATTGGGAAAATCACGAACGAGTAGAGTCTCCGTTCCAATGGCAGAAAAAAATGTAACGAGAAGCACGTCGAACAATCTCTCATTACCCAGTCCACCTGAACGCACTTCCATAAACGCAGGGAAGAGACAAGGCACGGAAAAGACCCTCGGTGCCGTAAAAAGAGTGGGCACGGGAGATAGTTGTATAAGAAGCACGCCTCTAGAAAAGGAAAGGGCGATAGAAGTCGAAACGCGTAAGCCACCGGGCGGCGGTAACGCCGACACCACTACCAGCAACGACATGGCCACTCTACCTGCAAAGAGGGCCGGGTCCCAGACCCCCCCTTTTACACCGACACCAACGTACGATGACACCGGAATTACACGCCACGAACCTCGCGGCAGGACCCAAGGGGAAGATGGACCAACAAGGGTCCAAACAAGTACCTTGCCCACATCTCAAGGATGCCGAGTAACCTATTTCCCTCCACCAGCACATGACGGCATGATGGATTTCTCGAGTTATGATGCCCGAATTAAAACTTTCGAAGACTGGCCTCAATCAATGGTGTAATGTATTAGCAATAGTAGTAGGGGACAGGCCGAGAGGTGCTGCCACCACGAGACCGGGCTTTCTGAGTAGGCCTGTGGGCCTGTGGCACAATCAGTGCTAGCCCGGCCATGTAGCAATGTAAGCGTGGGGTACCACCGAAAATAAACGTGTTCAACCACTAACGTGTTGCGTTTAATTGAGACACTACAATTGGCGACGAGGGTAAAAGAAAAGACAAAAAGGGAAATAGTGCAAAGCGTGAGGCGGAAAGCGGAGCGTGGTGCAGAGAATAAGACGAAGGAGAAACAGGCGAGCACAGATAAAGTGTGCGTATGGCGGGAAGAGAAAAAGGCAAAGTGTCGTGGGTGTATAGTCTAACGAAGCCGCAAATTTTGGAACAGCTACGGCAATACGGTGTCGAAGTAAGTGATAGTGCTTCAATCGATGAATTGAGGAAAACATTAGTCGCGAAGGTTCGTGAGATAGACGAGGCAGAAAACCGAGGAATTGGAGACGAAAACAGCGGAGCGAACGGCGACTCGCGAACGGAAGCTGTAACAGTGACACCGGTCGAGCAGCGAAGAACAATGCTACGAACAACAACAAAACTGGACTTTGAGCTCAAGGACGACTGGGAAGTGTATATAGAGCAATTAGAGCTGTTTTTTGAAGCAAACGATATACCACGAGAAAAACAGGTGCCAATATTGCTGACGAAAATAAGCCCAGAAGCGTATAAAGTAATCAGAAATCTATGTGCGCCGGCGAAACCCAAAGAAAAGACATTTGAACAGATACATGCGTTGATGAAAGCACTCGTACAGCCGAAGCGTTGTGTGATCATGGAAAGAGCCAAGTTCAACCAAGCCAGGCAGGAAGAAGGGGAAAGTGTTGCTGGATACATAATGCGCCTGCGACAATTAGCGCTGCATTGTAATTTCGCGAATCTGGAGGTCTCGTTAAGGGATCAGCTAGCCCAGGGGCTCACAGACCACGACACAAAGGTGGAACTGTTCAGGCAGCCAGACACATTGACCTTCGAAGAGGCGCGGACAATGGCTGTGGCGAGAGAAGCAGCCATGGAAAACGCGGCTAAATCGCAAAATTGGGAGCGAGGCAGAAACGAGTCAGCGGATGTAAACTTTATCGCGAACAGAAATTCTCGCGGAATTCAGCGAGGAGGGGCTCGAGCAAGGGGGAGCTACCGAGGTATCAACAGCGGCACGCCGAGACAACGTGGGCTGAGCTACAGCTGCTACTGTTGCGGCATGAAGGATGATCATGTGGCGCGAGCATGTAAACACAGGCAGACGGCGGTGTGCGGGAGCTGTAATCGACGAGGACACCTCGAAGCGGCTTGCTGGAGCAAGAAGAATAACAGAAGAACTGTCAACATGATGGAAGGCGGAGAACGAGAGCAACAAGGAGACGACGTCGAGGAAGAAGGAGGAACCGACGACGCGTACGACTCACGGGCAGATTTTTTCCCGCTGTTCGAGACGGCCATCGAGGCCAGAGACATGTTGTATGTGTACAATGAGAGTAAGCGAGCGGATCCGATGTATGTATTATTAAAAATTAATAACGTAGACATATCGATGCAAGTCGACGGGGGCGCATTCGTGGCAGCGATGGGAGAAGAAACGTGGCGTACGAAACTGCCAAACGCGACGCTGAAGGCGCCGAACTTGACGCTACGAGCGTACGGCGGAATTAAAATGACGCCCATAGGAATGATAGAGGTAGATGTAGATTTCAGGGAAAGACGCAAGCGATTGACTTGTTATATTATGCCGGGCACCGGGCCAACATTAATCGGTAGGCAGTGGCTGAGCGAATTCGGCTGTTGGCCGCTGGTGCTACCGAGCACGTTCACGGGAGCGATAGAATGTCCGGAGATAAATAACGAGTTTAAGCGAGTTAAAGAACAGTTTTCGGATGTGTTTTCAGAGGAGCAGGGAAAATATACGGGCCGAAAAGTAGAGTTAATACTAAAAGATAATCATAAACCGGTCCAATTAAAGGCTCATCATGTGCCATTCGCGCTGCGAGAGAAAGTGTCACAAGAAATAGATAGATTAGTGAAACGCGGAAATCTAGAGCCGGTTAAAATCAGTAAGTGGGCCACGCCTATAATACCCGTGCTCAAAAGCGATGGAACGGTGAGAATATGTGGCAATTTCAAGTTAACGGTCAACCCTTGCCTCGTTATCAAACGCCACCCCATGCCGCTAAAAGAGCAAATCTTTAACACGCTGGGAGTAGGCTCGAAGTGGTCACAGATAGATCTGAAGCACGCATTCATGCAATTTGAAGTAGACAAGGGATCGAGAGACTGTTTAACTATAATTACGCAAAAAGGGCTGTTCAGGTACACGAGAATTCCAGAAGGAGTGGCATCGAGTCCCGGGGAGTGTCAAGAAATCCTAAATGAAATTTTACAGGGAATACGGTATGTAGAAAAATATATAGATAATATATATTGCACGGGCCCGACCGACGAGATTCACCGGCAAACCATAGACGAGATATTTAAACGGTTACAGGCCGTAGGGCTGAGAGTAAACGAAAATAAATGCGAGTTTCTAAGAGACCAGCTCGAGGTACTCGGATTTACGATAGACAAAAGTGGTATCAAACCGTCAGCGTCAAAAACGCGCGCGATATCGGACGCACCGGCGCCGAAAAACAGAAAGCAACTGCAAGCGTACCTGGGGATGTTAAATTACTACGAGGCCTTTCTAGAAAACAGAGCTCACAAGCTGAAGCCACTGTATGAGTTAGGTAAACAAGAGAAATGGAATTGGACGCCGGAATGCGAAGGGGCCTTCAAATGGTCAAAGAATGAGTTGATTTCAGATAGAGTTTTGACATTTTTCGATGAGAAGGAACAGCTTGTGCTCGGTACTGACGCTAGTCAGTACGGACTGTCGGCAATATTATCGCACAGATTTGCGAACGGCACAGAGCGTCCAATTGCATTTGCCTCGAAGTTAATTCCGGAGTCGGAAATGCACCGGGCCATAATTGATAAAGAGGCGGGGGCCATAGTGTTCGGGTTCAAGAAATTCTATCAGTGGGTATATGGAGCACAAATCATACTTAAAACCGACCACGAGCCGCTGCGGTTCATACTCGGGCAGAATAAAGGTCTCTCGATAACGATGCAAAATAGATTACAGCGCTGGGCATGGTTTTTAGCAGGATTTACGTACACGATTGAGATAGTCCGCTCAGTGGCTAACGGGAACTGTGACGCGCTGTCGAGATTGCCGATAGAGGATAACACCGAGGTCTTTGAAGTAGATAACGCAGCAATTTATTATTTTGAGCAGGGAAATCCAACAATTACAGCGAAAATAGTAGCAAAAGAGACCGCGAAAGACCGAACGTTATGCAAAATCGTAAGCTTCATGATAAATGGATGGCCGAGTAGTGCTAAGGAATTGAGGGGTGAAGAAGAGAAGTACTATGTAAAAAGAATGGAATTAGGGCTTGAGAAAGGTTGCATAATGTGGGGAGTAAGAGTGATAATTCCAGAAGCGCTTAGAGAAAAGGTACTTAAAGAAATTCATGCAACGCATCAGGGAGTCGTAAAGATGAAAAAAATGGCACGTTCTCACTTCTGGTGGCCAGCATTAGATAAAGATATAGAAGGGGTTGCGAGTAGCTGCAAGACATGCCTCGAAGAGAGTAAAGCGCCGCCGCATACGCCGTTGACTCCATGGCCGTGGCCATCGAATCCATGGTCGAGATTGCATACAGATTTTTTGGGGCCGTTTTTTGGACAGATGTACATCGTCATAATTGACGCGCACTCTAAGTGGCCGGAAGTCGTACGAATGGGGGTAAACACTAAAGCAGATAGAGTCGTTGAAGTGTTCAGAACTCTCTTTGTAAGATTCGGATTACCGCATCATGTGGTAAGTGACAACGGGCCACAATACAGAAGTGAAACGTTCCAGGTTTTTCTTAAAGAAAATGGAATTAAACAGAGCTTTGCGTCCCCAAAACACCCGGCAACGAACGGAGCCGCAGAGAATTTTGTGGGCACATTCAAAAATAAGGTTACAAAAATAGTAAAGTCGGGCAGGGGAGTAGACATAGCAGTACAAATGTTTCTCTTCGACTACAGATGCACGGAGCATTGCACGACAGGAAGAACACCGGCATGGTTGATGTACAAACGGGAAATGCGTAATAGATTTGATGTCATGAGACCAGATGTAACAACCACAGTCGAAGAGAATCAATTAGCACAAAAAACAGCGAGAGCAGGAAGCAGAAGCGCGAAATTCGAAATAGGGGATAAAGTTATGGTCGATGACTTCCGACGCGACACGCAGGGCAGATGCCCCGGCACAATTGTAAAAATCTTGTCACCGGTCACGTTTGAAATACTAACCAACGACGGGGTCGCATGGAAGAGACACGTCGACCAGATATTAAGGTACACGGGTGAAGCTCAAAATGTACGCAGCGAGGATGACTCTAAAAAGGGGGAGGATAACCAGCTGCGGAGATCAGAAAGGATCAGGCAGCAGTTACATCGAGAGTAAACCCTAAATGCGAGTGATGCTCGGCGCAGAGCAAACAGGGAGGAGTTGTAATGTATTAGCAATAGTAGTAGGGGACAGGCCGAGAGGTGCTGCCACCACGAGACCGGGCTATCTGAGTAGGCCTGTGGGCCTGTGGCACAATCAGTGCTAGCCCGGCCATGTAGCAATGTAAGCGTGGGGTACCACCGAAAATAACCGTGTTCAACCACTAACGTGTTGCGTTTAATTGAGACACTACAATTATGCGTTTAATTGAGACACTACAAATGGCACAAACACCTGAAAGTCTGGCCGACGCAGGCCTTTACTATCTAGGCATCGGAGATAAGGTAAAATGCTTCAGTTGCAAAGGACACCTGCACAAATGGACCACCAAGGACGATCCGTGGGAACAACATGCCTACTGGTACAAAAACTGCGAATATGTACTCGCTAGGAAAGTCGTAGAATACACCCGGAAGGTAACCCTCAAACCCCCAATGGATGCATCCCTCGCCGAAACAATGGCCTGCTATAGATCATATTGCCAGAAAGGCATCAAATCCATACCGACCGAAACGGACTACGAAAAGGCCGCACTCATGGAATGCATTCCTACGGGTTTTGTAGCACCTGGAACTCGACTCGACGACGTCGTATTCGAAAATCTTTGCCGTTACTGTGGCACGCGTCGAGTAGGGGGAATATACCTCCCCTGCGCTCACGCGGTTGCTTGTTACCAATGCGCGATCGCTGCAAACAAATGCGACATTTGCAACGAAGAAACCATATTTGTGAAAAATATCATAATAATCCCTGATCGCCCGTACCACGAGTACGAACATCTTGTCACTCCGATGATGATTCAAGAGGCCAACGTCCTTACTCGGGCCACTATCCGAACCCTCCAAGCGCTCGCAAAGAAGTAAAAATAAAAAGGGAAAACAAATAACGCTTCTCGTAAAAAACATACAAAATATCGGAAAAGGTAATCTTTCATAATTATAACTAAAATAAATAATTTTCGAAAAACATATACATTAATCAATATCAGTCGTTTACATGCGGCTATAAACTCATAATTGATAATTACTTAGATAACCAAAAGGTGAAGGGAAATCCCTATCAGGGACAAATATATATATATATATATATCCAGGTAGTCAAAAGTAGAAATTCTATATAATGATATTAAATAAACAAAAAAAAATCGGTAATAGGGATAGTTAATACTGTATCGTTAATTAATGGTGGGAAAATATATAAAAAAAAGGAGAAAAGAAAGAAAGGAAAAATATATATAATAATAATAAAATATATAATAAAAAACAAAAAAAAAGAAATATAAATATATATATATATATATATATATATATATATATATATATATATATATATATATATATATACACCGACACAAAAAAAAGGGGGAGAAAGAAATAAAATAATAATCAAATAAATATCATACATTTATAAAATATTAAAGGTCCATAATAGGAGTAATAGAGGTAACAGCGACCTGTATAAGACATAAAAACCATATGCAATATAGGCTCTTATAAGTTAATCTTTGAAACAGTAAAGGAAGTTCCTTTCCTACGAGTAAACTCTAGTCTATCTAAGAAATAAAACCCATGCATTTTAATTGAGAATAAATATGTATGATGCTGAATCAAAATAAAAACCATCGGAGTACTTAAATTTATCATGCAAATAATTTTTTTTTCCTCAAAGAAAATCCTAGGAGGTAAATAACCCCAAGAGTTAAGTTACGGGAAATATAATCCGGACAAAGGCAACGCCCAATCACGAACAGTCACCGATCCCGTGTGTCTGACCAATAAGGTAACCAGTGGGCACCCAGGCAACCACAAGGAATATGGCGGAACAAAGGCAGGGGACCCATTCTGGTTAGAAAGGTTAAGAAAGGACGGAAGATAGAAGCAAACAGCCAATCGGTGCGTTTGAAGAATATCTGCCCCGTCAAGAACCATGGATTAAAATTACCAATAAATAGGAAAAAAAGGAGAAGAAAATAAGCGCAAGAAGAAGGCTGGTGTTAAGAAGGAAAAATATTTAATTAATAATAGACAACTCGACCCCTCTAGTTAACATTCGGGGGAGGTTTTTAAAAGATCAGCGGGATCCAGAAGAAAGGATCAACCAAGCACAAAAGGGAAGGGTTGAAAACCCTCAGGCTCTAAAAATTTTTGGGCAGTTTTGCCCCTCATAAAACATTCATTCTGTTTTTTTTGCTCCTTTTCCCCCCGCGCCTTCGGGAAATATCGCATCTCTCCTGTCGGGAACAATTAACCTGAAAAAAGAAAACCCGAAAAAAAAGAGGAAAAAAAATATAATAATAATAATGCTGGTAATGAAAATAAATATAGGTAAAGGAAAATATATATATATTAGGAAAAATAATAACAATGGTTACCAGCAGCGATGGACCCACCAGCAACGCTAGCAACGATAGGTTGAAACAAGCTACAAACTAAAAGGAGAGGAAGGAATTAGTTTTATAAATCATTATACAAAATAAAATTCGTTAAATCGTCCCATGGGGACATATATTGAAACCAATTTCCCTGCAAATACAAAGAGCACTTAAGAATAATAACAATAACAATAAATTAATAATAAGAAAACAATAAAATAATAATAAGGAAACAATATAAAACGAGGAAAAAGGGGAATAAGTTAATTCTATTTCACTATCGCTATAAAAATTTTAGCAGTACGGACAAGGATCCAACCCTGCGCCCAACGTAGTTTTTTCCACGAAGAATTGGGTCAGAACCCCCGACGAAGAATAGGGTTAGAACCCTCAACGAAAATCCACGCAGACAAGGACAGAGCCTTGCGACAATTGGGACAGAACCCCCGACGAAGAATAGGGTTAGAACCCTCAACGAAAATCCGCGCAGACAAGGACAGAGCCTTGCGACCATTGGGACGGAACCCCGACGAAGAATTCACGCAGACAAGGACAGAGCCTTGCGACCACATAATTTTTGGGTTAGAACCCCCGACGCAGATATTAGGGACAGAACCCTGGCGCGACACGTCGACAATTTCTTTTTAGGGCATGAAACCCTTGACTTCCGCAGGAGTGAACTTAAATTATGGGAAGGAAAGAAGGTGAGACACGCAGACAAAATGTTTTTTTTTTTTGTTAAAATTGTCCCCTGGGGACTTATATTGAAAAAAACCACAGTACAAAAACTTATTCAAAAAAAAAACCTTAAAACCTATTTTTTTTTCTCTCTTAAAATTAACGGCGGCGTCTCCAAGCCATGGGTCCTGTAACAGAAAACAAAACACAAAAAGATTAGAATATGAAAAAAAATATATGATAAATAAGAGGAGAAAACGGGTGCTACTTACGGTCGCCGGACAGCGGGGTGCGCGGAGGAGACGCTGGTTCGGTGTCCGACGTATCCGAACTCTCCACGTCCCTTCTCTTAACCCTCTCGCGGTCGGACCCATTGACTGAATCCTCGCTGGAAAACAAACAAACAAGCAAATCATCATTAATTATCAAACTAACCAGGGAGGATAGGAACAAAATAATAATAATAATAATAATAAAGAAACACTTACTCGTCAGGGACTTCGGACCGCGTCCACAATCGGTACCGTTGGGTCGTGGCAGTCCGCTTCCGTTTCCCCCTTTTAGCAGCCTCCTCCATCCGCTTCAGGATTTGCGCCGCGAAGCGCGCCTCCTCTTCCGGGTCGTCCCAGGACTCGGCCTCATCGCCGAAAACATTCTGGACCGGGACGATCGGAGGGGCCCGGAAGGCCCGACCACCCCTCACTCCCAAGTCCGCCAACAGGGCCGCCAGGCCAGCAGCCGCGTTGTCCAGAGATTTTCTGAAAAAAAAACACGCACAACATGAATTAAATGGAAAAGGGGAGATACTACAAAAAGGAAAGAGAAGAAAAGAAAAATCAAATTTACCCCGCCATAATAATTTTTTTTTTCCTCGAAAAGAAGAATTAGGGAAACTAGAAACTTGTTCAGAAGTTGAACAGTAAAAGAGGAAGACGTCCGACTTACCTTCGCAAGAAAGTGCGGCAGGCCGCCTCAAGGAAGGGATGGCTACCCTTCCTTCTCCGGGAGAACCCATCAGGGAACGAGGGCGGATCTGCCCTACCTCCGTGCTCCTCTGCCTCGTCCCCCTCCGAATCCCAACTCTCCTCGGGATCCTCCGGAAGAGGGTCCATCCCGAACAAGGCCCGAAGGCCCATAGCATCGGGCTCCGAGGTATTCCAACTGTAAAAAAAAAGGAGAAGGAAAGTCAGAAAAATATACAAGAAATAACAAAAAGAGAAAAAAAAACAATTATCGCAATACTTACACTTCTTGGCGGTCGAAGCGCCGATCCTCCCTGGCCCCTTGAATATAACGCCCCGCATCTCGGCGATCCACGGTGGAATTAACCCCCGACAGCCCCGCGACAGGTCGAGCGAAATCATCGCCCAACCGAAGTCCACCACCTCATTCGTGCACTCACGCAATTGTTCCATCGCGAAAGACATTTTTTTTTGTATGTGATTTTCACCGTATAAAGGAAAATTAAAAACTAAAGAACATATCGACCGGGTGCAAGTATTTAAAGACCAAACCCTTCCCCTTAAGTAAATCCAGGAAATTGAAACAACCAATAGCCAGTAGTCAAAGGACAAAGAAACTCCCACTCCCCCACACCAATAGTCATACGAGACGAGTAAAAGATATAAAGAAAGGAACACGTGAGAGAAAGGGGTAAAGGCTTCCCCCCCCCCCCACGAACAGTCCCCAGTAGCAGGTTTTATCTAGGAAAAGTTAAAAGGGAAATTTTTTTTTAATTTTGTACAAAGAAAGAAAGAAGTAAATGAATACTCTAGGATTAGAAAGTAATAATTAAAAGACTTTATTATTTTTTATCTAGGAAAAAAAAGGAGAAAAAAAGAGAGAGAGTTTGAATTCTAAAGGAAAATTACAAACAACGAAAGGATTCGGCAAATAAACCTGTAAATAAAACAAGAATAGCTTTAAAAAAAAAAAAAGGAAAAGAGAAAAAAAAATCCCGATCTTACAAAAATTGGGCAAGGAATACGAACCATAGCCACTGTAAAAAGGGACGGGGACGTACAGGCTGTACCCCCTCATTGATCGGCTCGTGCCGAGGAGCTACGGGCTCCTCATTATCCATTTCAAACAGGCGGCGCAGGTCGAAAATATCCTCGTATTGAAATTCCCAGCTGAAAGAAAAAGGGAGAACCCAAAACGATATAACACAGTAACAACAAAGACACGTATAGAATTCGGACAATCAAACCAATAATATACTTACATCGTGTCATTTAACATTCGACTAATATAACGAACTCGGCGCACACCACGTTGCACTTCAATAATAATCGCACCTCTCACTGGGGGGTGACGATCTAACAAGCTTTGTAAGGAAGGAGTCATCGGTTCACGAGTACGAACCATTGTTTTTCAAATTATTTTTATCCAGAAAGTATCGCACGTAAATGAAAGAAAACGAGTAAAGTAAATTTCAACTGACCACGAGTTTTATAGAGAGAAAAAGAAAGAGAGAGAGAGAGAGAGAGGGCCTACGAAGGGCCCATGTATAGGCGTTACCCATTCTCTTCCGCGTCACGTACGCAAGTTAATTCCCGCCCACATGAGACTCACGCAATAATTTAAAAAAAACAACACTGATACTCCATGAGTAAATAACAATCGTTCAATTTACCAACAAAATATAAACTCAATAACATTACAGATGAAGGAATTCCAATTAATATGGGGATTCCTGGTACTCCAACTATTTCCCCAAATACGCCCCACGGAGGGATTAATCGGATATGATTGCACCGGCGCAACGCTGAATATCACGACCGTTTCGCTACTAGAAGTTGGAAGCTGCGACATCCCTCGTCAGGAAATCGATATGAAATCGGTCCACATACAATTACTCCAGATCAATCAATACGCATCAATATACGTAAGGCAATGCAAAGTTGAGATCCATCGAGTAATCCGTCGATGTGGAATGTGGTCACATGGAATGGATGTCCCTAACGGTGAGAATTCATATGTGGACAGCATTTCTCGCGACGCTTGCAATGATATATATAGATATGGGGGTATTAAAATCGGGCAAACAGAAGTAAACGGAATAAAACCTAATAGCACGACCAGTCGACCAATCTCGATAGCCGGAACGATAACTCAGAATTCGGAATGTGAAGGCGTGTATTATTCCGATCCATACGGTAATTGGGAAAGGGTATACGTAATGGGGACCGTGAAAATAACCCTCCGCGATTATATGGCCGACGTAGATGTAGAGACCAACAAGGTACATTTACGTTCGGGTACAAAATGCGAGCTCAACGAGGGCCGCTGCGTAGACATAGATGGAGGAGATACGTACTGGGACCCTTTTCCCGAGGATAGCTGCAACGGTAAACGCTACGGGCTACTTTACGAGGGAAAAGCTACTCGGTCGACAGACCGGAATATCGAATTCAAGCAAACCGTTTACTCACTATTCGAAGGCGAAGTGATTTTTGCACTAACCGTTCGAGATCGATCAGCCATTTGCGGATTTACTTTAATTCGCACCGAACATCCGAAACTTCTAATTGTAGAAATACAAAAGGGTAACCCTTTCATCAGGAGGGACGCTCTGTCAATTGCAAATCTCGACTTATTCGCGTACGGAAATTCTAAATTTGTGTACGTAGAAAAATACATCCGCAAACAAATCACGCAAATGTATAACGACATCTTAATCCAACGATGCAGCCTCGAAAGACAGGTACTAGAGAACACAATCGGGCTTGCAAAACAAACACCTGACGAATTTGCATATAATATCATGAAAGGCCCAGGGTATACAGCCGCACTAGCAGGAGAAGTAGCTCATATCGTAAAATGCATCGCGTTAGAAGTCAGGATTAAAGAAACGAAGGAGTGCTACACACAGTTACCCGTCGAAACAGGAAACCACTCATACTACTTGACCCTTCGCACACACATTCTTAAGAGAACAGGAACGCAGGTAACCTGTAACAATTTAGTACCATCCATGTATAAGATAGACGGGGAATGGTATTCGTTAGAACCCCGACCCGTTCGCGGTATGGAACCGACCACCCTCCAACCATTGACAGAACAGACATGGTCTTATCGTAATCCACAGAGCCTTGCGACTAGCGGAATATATACGCAAAAAGATTTAGATGATTTGCGAGACCACATTATGTTCCCCGCAGAAAGACCCGCCATCCTCAACTCAGTAGGCCGGGGAATAGCAGGCCAGCCCACGATAACGCAGGGTGGTACAATTGCAAATTTAATAGACGAACAAGCAATTAATAAAATTATCGAGAGTTCATGGGAAAAATCCTGGGGATACTTCTCAACCTTTGGGACAGTCAGTGCAGGATTGATCGGAATAGTCATGTTTATCAGGAGAATTAAACTAATCATAGACACTATAATACACGGTTACGCCTTACACACGATCTACGGATGGTCCTTATATCTCGTTGGAGCCGTCTGGGACTCCGTAACGTACCTGCTGTTGCATCTCAATAAGCGACCCCCCAAGGGAGATGGCGAGAACAACGGAGACGGAAAAACAAGTGAGAAGCCCCTGCTTCCGCAGGAAGCGTCAAACGGCCACTCGGATCTCGCCACTGTTAACCATTTTACTAGCGTACCAGTCGAACCCCTACAATTCGGCTTCGACTCACGAATTTATGACCTACAGCAAACCCTCGGCTGCGGGGATAATCAATCAGGTTCAGGTATTCCTGTCAGAACATACCAAAGCGCGACACTTCCTCCACATTTACACCCCGCGTATCGAACAGAATCCGATGCACCTTCCGCACATTACATCTGGCCTAAAGAAAGATCGATCCGAAGCACCGCGAGTATATATAAAACACCCCGCCCTTGTAACAGAGAATATTGTTCATCACCCACGGAGGAGATATTAGAAATGAAGGAGATATGTCCAAACGCCCCGGTAGAGAATACGTTGCCAACATCCGAAATCGTTTACAAAACACCCCGGAGTAATAACGAAGAACCTAAGTCAGCAACAATCGAACAGCTGTTAAAAACAAACCAAATAACTCCAGCCTCTCTGGAAGAAAGATCCGATCATTCACCCCCAATCACGGCTATACGAACTCAGGTCCCCGAACAAAAAGCTGGTCGGACCCGTGAGATCTGTTCCACTATTATGGAAATCGAAGGCAAAATGTCCAACGTCGAAGGAATAAAAAAATCTGATAAGGAAGTTAATCCACAAGGTCTGTATCCAACTCTCGAGAAGGCAAAAAGGGGCACTATTAACCTTTCTTCCCCCGAACAAAACCAAATGTTTTCGTCATTGGAGAAACGAATCCATAACTAACGGCCCCGTAAGATAAAACCCCGATATATGTACCATGGCTGACATAAGACTTCCTGTAACCACTTATAAAATAACTTTCGAAAAAATTTAACAAAGAAACTACTTTTACTACTAATAAAGGTTCTGACAATTAAAAATACAATCATCCATTACTGTATTAATATGAAATTTCAACCCACAAAACAGCAGGCAAGCATGTCTGAATGCCTACACGCAGCAAAAACAACCCCCCCACCCCCCCCCCCCCCCACGGAGGAGGAGAACTCACAGAAACATCAGCCCATCCGAGCATTTACCAATACGCATACACACCAAGGTAACCCCTTGTCTCGTCCCAGGGGCAACCAGGCTCTATTGCTACTGGAAGATCGCCATGTACATCGACCCCGCTCAGAGGGACATCGAACTCTACGTTCCTCCTGAATGGAGATGTTTAACTCCTGAAACACTAGAAAATTGGATCGGCCAATTGCGTGACAACCCGTACGACGATATTGTGTTGGGACGGACAACGTATCATTGGGCCATCGACGTACTTTTACCTTCACGTCAGCAGTACACCACGGTCCCAATACACGGAAGAAACGGGTGGCCAAACTTTTTGGAACCCATCCGATATTGGAACTCACCCCGGGTCAATTATGTAACGGACCATTTGCCCATTAAGATCAATCGAACCCCGCTTCTACCTTCATTAGGCATGGGAAGAGTAGTTTGTTATTGGCAGATGAGGTTGCCACGTACAGCGCACCCGAGACGATACGTGTGGGTACCACCAGAGTGGAGGAGGCTCACCGACAAGACCCGAAGAATGTGGGCCCGAAGGCTGGGCGCTAACCCCAACGCACCTATTTCGCTCGGGGGAACGCAATACTATTGGAGGGGGGATACGATCATCCCTCATGGACAAAACCCCGGCAGCATCGAATATTTGGGTGAAGGAAAATATGACGAAACAGAGTCACCTGAAGACGAAGCACCTGTCGAAAGACCCCCCACGGTACCCCGCGCGCCGACTCCAGGTACCCTGAACTCACCAAAAAGGGAGCCAGGACTCTCCCGAATGCTGAACACGTTCATCAACCAATACGACGACCCTATACCCTCTCCGGGTATCCTCGATGCCATCATCGGGATGGATAATGATCCAGAATATGTATTACCAGTGGGAGTTCTCGAAACTCTGGTCTAAGGGAGTATGAATCCCATTTTTTTTGTTTTATCTCACCCTCCCAGGAGTATATGGGAAATAACCTTATATAAAAAAAAACACAAACACAGAACTTGTTTCCGGGTTTATAAGATATATATGCATACAGATAGAAATAATAACAATAACAAAAATCATAATAAAATTAGAAAATATAACAATATTAACAGCAATGATAATAACAAAAAAATATATATAGTTTGGGAAAAGGAAGTATAAAACTCCCTACCCTTTTCAAGGGAAAATAATTAACAAAAAAATATATATGTAAGCACGAGAATGAACTAACAAATTTTGGTCACAATGCTTTAATGGTTGAAGGACACAACCCATATTATGATTCGCAGACAATGGTCCAGTATCAATTAATAATCACTCCGGACAATTCTTACGAAAGGCACGGAAGGAAGCCATACTGGGAAATCACAACAGGAGTAAATGTGCCTCCCCAATGGAAGGACGTTCCGTCTTGTATTCTGGACGAATGGGTGTCATTAATACCCGAACAAACCGAGCAAGCAACCATAGCTGGGACTAAATACACCCTGCAGGATGACCTACTGTTACCCGTGGGCCAGAAGATCTGTTTTATCCTGACCGAAAACGATATACGCGCCCAAGACAGACGGCAACGACTCGAACAAATTAATCGGGAGACTCCGCGGATCGAGCGACAACAGCACAGTAGACCCCGACGGTTCGAACTCAACCTCCGTCCTTTCCGATGGGTGTCACAACGCCAACAACCAGAACTACCTCAACAATAAGTATGATTAAGTTAAAACAATAAGAGAGACGGGCACACCCTAATGCAAGAGCAACAATAATGCAATTTGTCAATACTGCAAACATAATGATTTAGGTCGACATGGGCAATGTAGGTCAGGTAGAAATAGGCATAAAAACGTTACCGACTAACAACTATTTACGGAGAAAGAATAACAAGGATTTAACTGGTTAGAAAGGGAAAAAAGATAATCAGGGCATTAATTCAAACAAAACGCGTTAAAAGGAAGATCTAATCATTCAAATTCGGCCAAAATACCCACCTACAAATTAAGCCGATTATTCGGATTCTCCTAATAATCGTCTTAAAAGGGGGGGAGGTGTTACGTCCAGCGTAACGTTCAAATCTAGTCCATTATTTTTCCTCATTTAATGTGGCATCAGGAAACATAAATTCTAGAAAAGGAAAAGAATTCGGTATGACTCGTTTCTGCTGGGAGCTAACTAATCAACTCAGTCGGTATATTCAATTTGTAAGAGAGTTGTCTCCAAAACCAAAGGATAGAGACCTAACGACAAGGTAAAAGCAATCTAGGAAAAATGGGAAAAGAAGGGGCGCAAGAGCTGGTCTATGACACTCAGCGCCACGCCACAACAAAAGCGTTGGAAAAGGCAACCCATGTAAGGTAACTCGCTACCTGTCAAGGCACGAGAATCGACTAAAAATCCGTAGATCCTAAGTCGTTAAGTCTTCCGTACCATCGCACGGGAAACTACGAACTAAAAGGCCCGCGGTCATCGACCGCCGGTGGGCCCAATCCCCGTCACGACGCGTCGTGTCGACACGTTGCCTATGGCTCTCAGAAAGCCGTCTTGAAGTTCTTGGTTTTGAAACTCTAAACTAAAAGGAAAAGAGCGCTACTAGACGATGAGATAAGAAAGTGACGCAACAGTCAAAACAAGGTATTCCTCCCCTCTATTCAAATCTCAAAAGGAATATTTTTAAAACGTATTCCATTACAACAATTATCGCAATGTATAAAACTTAAAAGAATTTCCAGACGAAGGACAAAATGAAGGAAAATAATATGCATGGTCCCGAATTTGAACCAGTTTAAAATCAACTTTGAACTCTATTTATAGGAAATTATATAAGATCTGGCGTCTTATCGCACATCGATAACAATCGATATTAAAATCGACGATATCATTACTGATTATCTTTTAGCCCCAAGATCAATAGGAATAACACAATTAAGACAATTAAGAGGCAGTCATTACAATGGTGATTTCAAAAAGGATAAATGTCATATTTTACAAAGCGAGAGGAAGAAGTTTTACGATAGGGCAAAACAACTACCTAAAAGAGTAGAGCAGCGGCTATGCCGACGCGACACAGCGAGAGGGCCTCACCCCTCTACGTGCCTTCCATAACTAATACGAATCAGGATAAAACCGAGTGACGAAACATGTAATAATTAGCAATCCTTTCTTTCCTTTTTACACTCAGTACATTCAGGAATTACGATTCTTTCTCACGTAAAAGAACGAAAGGCTTTTCGTCCCATAAATAAAGAGGAAGAAAGACGGAAGGCGACAAAATAACCTTCCCTCTTGATCAATTAATCCTAAAGGAACATGAGTTAATAAATAAAAACAACACTTGTTATGGGACCAGAATTCTCTCGTTAAGACAATTAAAATACATTTAATATACGTATAAATATATTGGAATATAAATATATTCTTTTGAACACATACGTGCATATAGAACATGTGCAATGCAGTTAACATTAATTTAATTATTAATGTTAACGCAATTCGACATCTTACATAGTAGATATTATATCGAATATATATCTTTAAGCACTAAAAACCACGACACCTAGCTTCTTATAATAAGGCCCATTTAGATGGACGATTTGTTACTCTCGAAATACTGTCGCCGGAAAAGGAAATAGTAAAAACTCTATCTAACCGAGCATATGAAGGTATACACTTGTGGTCTCCGTACAATAATCAGCAAGACGAAATAAATATCGTACGATTTGGTCACGTACGCGCGACAGGTGTCGAGCTCGCGCCGGAAACGGTACCCGAAACAAAATCATAGCGAGGCGAGAGAGAACAGTAAAAGGTTTTATGTTCCTTCACACTCTCCTTACCTCAGTACGCTGCATTGTTACCGAAGGAGGTACCTCTCTTTCTAACCCCCTCGATTTTAAGAACCCATTGACCAATCAGTTGAGGCAATGCTCATCACGCGACCACCATACACACTTACTCTACGCTATGAAAATTATCCGGTAGGAGAAACGGAGAAAAGGAACATACTCGTTAAGGATGATTTCTCTTATTATTTTTACCTAGGAGAGACAAAGAAGAAGATCACATACGTGACAAAAATGATTGCTCCCACCTCTCTTACGATCAGAAGAGACTCAGAGGAAAGAGCCACATACGCGATTGAACGATTATTCTCATTGGTTATCTAATAGAAATAGAGGGAAAAAACTACATACGTGACCACATTGTTCTCCTACCTTCTAACTAAGAGATTAGTATAAATACCCCGAAAATATGTACTGGGGCACTCAGTTACTATTATTCGTCACGACGACGTTATATTCGACGTCACTCTGCGAACCGAAATTCCGAAATATTTTGTCAAGATTTTTTTGTCTAAATTTATTCCGAGGAAATTGTTCGATTTACGCAGTATCAGTTTATTTATTTGTTCAACAAAGTTTCTGAATATTTGGTAGAAATAAATACCGGTCCATCATATTAATATTCGGAGTTGTTTCGAATTATTTCAACACCAACGCCAACCATCGACCATTTACCAACGTAAGCAGAGTCTTATTCATTATTACCATACAATTCGTTATTTATTCTTCCTATCATTCTAGTGCACGAGTATTTATCCTATTCTAATCCCCTAATTATTTTGGTTTCCGGAGTAGAATATTAGTTAGATATTGGGTCAATTTAAAACCCGTTTGCATTAATTAATTTTCCGGAGAAGCAAGGAACACTTCATAAAGGATTCGAATTTTTTTTTAACACCCTAAGACGTGTAACGACAGACATTCCTAGGGCCCTATCCCAAGCAATTTTCCGCAAGGTTAGGCTTAAAAATGGGCAGTCGCAATCGTGATTAACACCGGCAGTGGTAAAGATCGGTATCTCATCGTTCTGACCAGCGCGCGTTAATAGAAGCGGTGCGACAGTTGCGTGGAAACATTCGGAAATAAAATACCGACAGTTTTGACGTAACAAGGTAAGAATTTTTCTTTTAAAAATTCTGTAATAATTTATTGTCAATATATCAAAGCTGGGGAGGACTTGAAGTACCGGACACGGGTTTTGTACTTCACGTACGGACTTTAAGTAGTGTGACGTGTTTTTCGGGAGCTCACGCGATACGGTAGCCAAAAATCGAAAATCTCAAAAACTAAACTTTTACGCGAAATCGGGAACTCCAAAAACGTCACCTTCGGCCGCCACCTCCGCGAGTGCATCGGCGTCCCGGTGGGCGCCAGTTAATTTTTGTTTCACCGGTATTAACAACCGGCCCAAACCGGGAGTGAGTTGAGCGGGCTCACTCCACTAATCAATTTTTGTTTCGCCGGAGATTGAGAATCCGGTCTAAACTGGAGGTCGATTGAGCGAGTCGACCTCCGCAAGGACATAACGAAACGGTACAACAAAACACAAACGGTATCGGGATCTACGAGCGCGAAGCTCGTCTAACGATAACGCCGGAAATGCTCGCGAAAGCGGCGGTGCCGGAAATGCACGGTCGCTCAGGATGCGGGTTGTGGTAGAAGGGTCGCGATCCTTTGGCCAATAAGATAACCCGGAATCACGAAAAAATCGGATACGGAACCTCACACTAGCGAGAACAATTTTTATTTTTGGCTGTGAAGCCACGGGAGCTCGCACACACGTGCATCGGGAGCGCTCAGCTGATCGAACGATCGAAGCGAGCGAGGCGAGAACGAATTCTACACGCGATCGTAAATTTATCTAACGATAAGACTTACCGAAGCAGCGTAATTTAATCCACAAAGGTACGGGAACGGCATCTCAGGATGCACCGAAAACTTCACCACGATCACTGCAACTCAAGAGCGTTATTCACAACGCACCTCGAACACAGAAAAATCGGCAACGAATTCGGACGGAATTCGCGTAACACACGCCGTATCCTAGCCCACTCGCGAACGCACAGAGTGACAGGTAGCGCGAGCGAGACACACGAACTCGAGCGAGAGCGATAGCCGGAGTCTACGGTAGCGCGAGCGAGAACACACGACTCAGCGCGAGACAATAGCCGAAACGTAAACACGGGAGCGCGAGAGGCCCGAGATACCTCGAGGACGCCTCTCGGTAGACTGATTAGCCTACGACAATACATCCGACGGGACGTTATGATTATTACGGGATCCTTAGCCGATAACTGCTGCCCTCTCAAACTTTTTCGTGACGTCATCGATACGAGAACCGAAACTGTAACGCGGTAGCCTTGAGGATCGTCGCGATCGTTACTCGAAACTCACGGCGTGAAAACAAGGCTCTCTTCTCACTGAAACTCAGCACAAGGGGCTCGACCTTGCCTTGACAAAAAAAACCGTAACTCCGCCTGTTCTCCAACGCCGTGCATTATCACCTAACCGGAGTGCCGGGTTTGCACCGGACTTTGACGTATTCGCGACGAAACCTCCGTCGGGCTCTCCTCTATTCGTGTTTCCCACTACGTCGGGATTCCCTCCACCGAATAGACTCGAGGTTCCGATCTTAACTGAACCAAATCCTTAATTCTGTAGGCTTATCTGTAAGCTCATTTTTCCCATACTAAACTCGACAGGATCGGAAAACTCACGAACCTTATCGTAACGGGAGCTGGACGGTATCGTAAACAGCGAAAGAGCAGCGAAACGGGACCGGTATTTCTCTAAATCGGTAGCTGTAGCGGAAAAGTGCTATTTATTTGTAATTTTTGTGACGGTGATTGAAAAATCACGTCACAGTAGACAAGTACATTTTAGTACTGCAAGTACTTTTTTTTACCGTTTCAAGTACTAAGTACAAGTACTTTTTAGTACATCAAGTATTTTTTTTACCATTTCAAGTACTAAGTACAAGCACTTTTTGAGTACTCTCGCATTACGGATATCTGATGAGTAGTATGACATCATGTTTCTATTAATATATGATTATCTGTGTGAACTTTTCTATAAGTATAATTTTAACGAAAATATTTACAATTTTTCATATTTTTGAAAAATTCCATAAAAATACGAGGGACGCTTTTCGTTTTTTTTTAAATTAAATTTTTGTATGAATTATTTTTTTAATGAAAAATAGTGCAGAATAGATTAAAAATAGCCTCAAAGTAACGAATTACGAAAATTTCAGTTAGCGATTTTTTACAATGAGGAAGCCATATACAAATTGCTTTACACATTTTCTTTTGAATGCCTACATAACAGTTAACGCAACAAATCTAATTGCGAAAAATATTTGGAAAAAATACTTGAAAAGTACTTCGAATACTTGTGATACTCTGTGCTTGAAGTCTTTTTTGCTACTTTGCCCAGCTTCGAAATATATTACGTTTGCTCTTTTAGAGAACCGACTGACATGTTGAGAATGAGTGTGTGTGACGACAGAATGTCCCAAAATCATTTTCTTTCCTCTATGAGATTTTACATATATAATGTAGGATAATTATTAATGAACGTTCGATTTGAAAGTTTGAAGATAAACACGGAGTATATGATATTGCTCCGAAAACAGCAAACTGTCTAAAAAATAAAAAGACATTCGTTCGTTTTCGTCTTCTTTGGAAACGGCAGCAAAAAAAAACAAATCTAATTCAGACGTGGATAAAAACAACATGCTTGAAAGTGACTAACAGAATGGGTAGGCGGATAAATTTAAGCAGTGGAAAGAATGTACAGACGTCATCGGCGAGTTCAGTCCCAAAAAAAACGGAGAAAAGTGCGAGAAAAGCCGATAGTGCCAGCTAAAATGCCAAATACGTTGTATGGAGAGCAAACGATCGGGATCTACAGATACCATCGTCGTGGGAACTACACTAATAAACGGACAGGCCAGATAACGACGTGTGTATATGTCTTCGAAATTCTACTCCGATGCTTCGTTTCCGCGATTATTGACAATAATTATTTTTTTAATAATAATATAATAATAATCATGATTGAGAATAATTGTTTTTTTTTACTTATGGCATATTCGGATATAAATACACGGTAGCGGCTAAAAAAATCGGTTTTTAAGGCAATACGCAGCTTCTCGATCGGTAATAAAAATTGTAATCCAAACATTTCTGGGACGGTTACTTTCCGAGAAAAAACAAGCATGGTAAACACCGTCTAGCAATTCAGCATTTCATCATTCTCATCGTTTTCCCGAAAAATTAACAGTTTGAAAGATTTTTGGGTTACGAAATTGCAACTCTTGCGCACTCACATCGTCGCCCATCGTAAGGCGAGGCTAAATCCGTGCGACGACCGGCCGAGGGCGAGAGAGACAGTACCATGGTTTCGTATGAAAGCGAGCGAGAGGGCGTTTACCCTCGCCTTAAGGGGATGCTGGGCCCGATCTAACGCCTTAGTTACTTTTGTACCGACCGGTCTAGGCAATTTCTTAGATTCAATTTAGAATTACTAATGGATTTCTTTTGTGTAATGGACTTTGACGATTTTAGAATATTCGGGGAATTTCAGCGAATCCGCAAGCACCCTCGTTTTGCATATGTGAGTTCCAGAATATTTTATGTCCTACAAAATAAATGTCGTTGAAATTTTCAACAGCCATATTTTTTCGCGTCAATCTGTAATATTCGATATTCTTAATTTCTTGGACATTTTCAACAAAAATTGACATCCTCGCCAAGGCGTTTACGGTTAGTATTACAGTCCTCTAAAATTTGAGGCATATGTGTAGCATATTAATAATATAAAGTCGATTCTACGGAATCGCCTTGTTCCGTCGGTAAAATAGGATAGTCCAGCAGTCCCTTATGAGGAGGCTGAACCCAGCCAGTGGTTGCTCGGATGTGAAAAAGACAACACCATGGGGATTCGGTGAGGGCGAGAGAGAGGCGTTTTGACTCCCTTTAAGCACTTGGGATCAAGACGCTATCGCCCCTCTCGAATCATAAGTTATACTTCCTAATACAATGACACTATCATTAATCCTGAATATCCTTTCCTTTCACTCATCTAAAGGTTTTTGCGATGTTATAATCCCGAGTTATTAAAATGCCCCGGAATAGGGAAATTGGATCATAACGGCGTATTCACCATGACAGAACCGCATTTTGTCGAGTGTGCAGACCCATTTATCGTTGAAAAGGCTGAACATCGAAAAGGACTCTATGATGGTGTCAAAGATGTGCCGAGAAAACCGAAAGAAATCTACGAGATAGTTTCGAGAGAGTATGTTTCATAATAGTGATAAAATACATAGATTCTTTGCGTTTTGATAAAATGTATGTATAATATATACATAATAAATGTATACAATTATAATACATGTATAGTACAATATAATAATCGATGTGTAATAATATTTGAAAACGGGTAAAACCGTGTGATTGCGATTTTGAACTAGCAGCGAGTATGTATGTGATCATAATTTTTTTTTATCTTTTAAACCTCGAGGAGCCGAGTATGGTGGTTCGCGTGCTCGCAGCCGCCTGCACTCACGTACTCACAAACACTCACGGACGCGCAGATTCCCAGTGTTTCATCTAATTCATATCGCTTAACAATTTTTTTTTTTACGTACTTGGCATCGATACGCCACCACATCTCTTGATAATATTTTCTTTATCTCAGAAAACAGGTCGGAGCTCAGTTTACATCGTACCCGAAAGTAAAATCAAGCATGCTGGAATGGCGGAATGAAAGCCAGCCACCAATACCGAGATGTATGACAGAAATTACGGAAGCCCTGGAATGTCAGCAATGGAAGTCGATGCTGACATACAGTGTGACAGTGGCTGATAAGGATTCCGGTACCACCGAAACTACGGACCATCGTCTACAAGCGTGGACAGTACGAAGCGTAGACAGTACGAAGACAGTACAGGGCATTGAACGAAATGAAGAAAGATTTCACGTGATCTTTGAAACTCCATCGTACGCCGAGAAATTCGTTGACAACGATCATGTCTTCGTGGATTGCACATTCGACGTAACACCGAACGTAGCTGGAGCTTATCAATTATTGACGGTCATGATCGAACACGGAAAAGTGGTAAGTACAAAACAACGCCAAAACCCGCAATTTATTATCGACTTATTGTAGGGATGGCTGGCAAGATGGTGTTTCACATGGCCTTAAGGGGAAGTGAAACAACTGTTCGTGCGAGAGAGACTGTTGCAATTTTCAAATTAACTTTATTCGATGGTGGTAATTTTTTTGAGAAAAAAATGAATTCGGGCCGGATGCGAAATCACCGTGCGCATCCGCTCGAATTTGCTTTTTCCTCGAAAAAATTAGCACCCTTGAGAACAGTTCATTACAGTTTCCATTACCGACCGCGATATTTTACTTCCCCTAAAAAGCATGCGAAAACCGCTTCCCCACTCATCCCGTGCCCAGTCGGTACTAAAAACTGTAATCAAAATTTTTTAGGGATGCTTGTAATTGGTCATGTAATTGGTCTTCAATAATTTTTTTTCCCGACGATGCTAAAAAGGCTCTATTTAATGCCTACAAAGTGGGTGGAAAGTCGCCATTTCTGGACAAGCGGGGAGAAATAGTACATTTCGATACGAGCGCCGAAAAACATTTTCTGACGAGTGTGATTTTGCAGCACGAGCCGAAGGCGAATAATGCAAGCACACGAGTTCAGAAAACGTTTTTTGCACGAATGTTGAACAGAATTTTATTTCCCGAGGTGTGAAAACTGCTGTTTTCGCACGCGAAGCGTGCAAAAAACCGCCTTCTTCCCACCGAGTGAAATAAAGTAATTTATCTGGCAGAAAAGTGATTTAGCGAAAGGAAATAAATGTTTTAAATTCCAAAAAAATATTTTAAAATCCAAATGAAACGGTTAGTTGTGCCGTTGCAGGCATAGAAATACGGCCAGTTTTTAGCGTAGCGTAGTCGGAAAAAATAGTGTATGCTACTCGGGAGGAAGCGCATTTTCACCGTGTGTGAATTTCTGCCCTCGCTTCATTCGGGCATCGATCTTCACCCTCGGCGACAAAACGCTTTTTCCTCCCTAGTGGTATAATATACTATTCTTTCCCTTAGATATAACTCTCCGTGAAAAAAGGTTAATTAAAGTTTTTATTACTGACCGTGGTATTTCATCTGCTCTTAAGGTGATGTGAAATACTGCCGCCGGTAACAAAAACTGTATTGAATGACATTTTGAAAGTTGTTTTTTCCTGGAGACAAAATGGCCTGCATTACGAAACGCTTTGGTTTAAACTGTAGTTATTGATTTAGGTACTGCCTGTTGCTTGGTCAATCATGCAACGAAAGAACGAGGGTGCTTATGATGCTGTAATCAAAGGCATAAAGAAAAATGTGCTACCAGCATTCGAGCCATCGTGGGCCATGACCGACTTCGAACAGGCGATAAAAAATTCGCTACAAACAAGTTTCCCGACAGTAACAGTACACGACTGCTACTTTCACCACTGTCACGTAAGTACTGTAACCGCTTTTTCCCAACACCAGAATTTGCCCCAATCGAGACGGCTACAAAACTCGTCTCACTCGGCCTTAAGGGCGCCAGCCGCGGCAGCGCGAGCTCTCGCGACAAAATTTTAATTTTAAGAGCCGAACGAGAGACGAGAGCGACCCGGTGTCGCTCAGCCTTGGGAAATGGTAGAGGGGGTGGTTCGGTTACCTCCGCGAGGAGGAAACAGAGATCGACACGAAATGTACGGGAACTCCAAAAGATATTTTATTTTAGCGAATATCGGGAGCGTGGTCGAGAAGCGACTAGCAGGCACGCTCGTTCCCTTTATAACCCAAAAATCTTTACAATAAACGATAACAATAATCCGTAACTTTATTCGGTAACACAACTTCGGTAATATATGGTCGGCGATAGACAATGTTCGGAATCTCGACCCTCGCGGATCAGACGACAAACGTGGATCGCAGCCACGGTACCTTTCGCAACAGATATTTATTACATTAGCCCGATCGCAGCGGGAGTACGCGGAATCTCGGAAAAATCGAAACGGAATATATAATACGAAAATGGAAAAAGAAACAAATCGGAAAAAGAAATATAGAATAATAAATCGGAAAAAGAAATAAGTCGGAAAAGTTAAATTAGGAATTAATAGCAAGAGAATTTAGATAAGCTCAAATGAAATTAAAGTATGGACTCGCACGAGGCGCAAACTATTGTGTGAAATAAAAGATTAACCGAGAACCTTCCAGGCAAATTATCTAACGGAAACTATTCGAAATTGAAGAACATGGATTTTACTGAATTTTTACCCGAGAACAAATTCCGCGTTTCGCGCGCGAAGGCGTGCCGTCCCCACGATAACGAGTCGAGTTTGCTCTATTCTACTCTAGCCTCAAACCGAACACGTACGGCGATCTCACCGGTTTATGTTGCAGTTGCGGGAGCTTCTCGAGTTGTCCTCGGCCAGAAGTCCCACTTCGCGTATGGCAAGATGTCGGTATTCTCGCGAGACGTTAAGCACGGATCGGCAGCGGTCACGACGTCCTTCCTTCTCGGGAGCCTACGATTGAGTCGCCGAGAGAAGTAACGCTCTCGCGATCGCGGGTCCTTTTTCCCCCCACCCTCCGCCTAACTTCGTTTCGCCCTCTGCTCTATTTGTCCGAGTTCCCCGAATTACGGAGATCTCGCGCGGTTCTTTGAATTCCCTCGCGTTCGTGATATCGTGAACGCGAGGTGTCGCGTACGCTCGTGGTGGGAGGTAAATCCACGAGAGTCGTTGCGCGCAGATACGGGAACTTCGGTGAGACGAGCCAGGCGACGAAGTAGCGACGAGCCGGACGCTGGAGATCTCGGTAGCTGATGGCTCGTCGTGTCAAGGCGGCTTCGGCGGGTGGAGGGCCCGTTGTCGGTAACGTCGCGCGCTACCTCGGTAGCGGCGCGGCTGAACGGCGGGCGACGTGTCGAGGTGCTGGCTGTGTGTGACTGTGGCGAGGTCGGTAGCTAGGCTCCAGCCTGCTGACTGTGGCTGGCTGCGGCGAAATCGGTAGCAAGGCTCCAGCCTGCTGTACGTTGCTGGAAGACGTTGGGATGTCCTTGCGGCGGTTATGACCGCCGTACGCTCGAGAGAATATTGACCGGAAAACAAAATAAAGCTCGAAATTAGTCGCGGGAACGGTTCGCTCGCAATTGACCCTGTCTGTTTGCCTGGAAGGGACTCTTCCCGGAAGAAAGAGTGCCGTGTGCCGTGCCGATACACGCGAGAGCCGGACATGTGGCTCTTTTTTTTTCTTTGTGACGAGGCCAAAAAGTCCCGTCACAGTACATTTTAACTTAACTCTCTCTCTCTCTGTACTGAAAATACTCAGTTTTCGACCGGAAGTGACGTCATGCCAGAAATATGTCACATCCGGTTTGAAAATCTTATTTTTTTCTTGCGTAAAATGATGACCTATTTATGACCGAATAAGAAATGACCGTCATTTCGCAAGTAGACAGGTGTGCTGGTTATCCATTTGTCACGCATGACGGTGAAATGACAACTTAAAATGGCCGTCGTTTTGCATTTGGAAAATAAGCATTAAAAAATTTCACGTGACGGTTATTTAACGGTCGTTTGTCGTCATTTCACCGAATATAAAAATGACGGTCATTTTGCATCACTAATTCTATACCTCACAGTTTTAATATATTTGTCACGGTGAATACAAATTTATCGACTCATTTTTATCGTTGTCTCATTGATATCGTTTTACAGGCTGTACTTAATTATCGTCAGAGATTGCAAATTATGACGCGAGTTGTAAAGCATATTCCACATATGCACGCAGAGGCATGTAGATACGAAAAAGACCTTATGAACTTGGCGCTCGTGCCAAAAGAGTATATTGTGGAAGCTTTCGATGACCTTCGGGAACGCCTGAAAGAAAACGTTGCTCTGAGTGAAATTATGGATTCGCTATTCAAATACTACGAAGCATTTTGGATAAAAAAGAAGGGTCCAGCATCGTATAGCGTTTACAAAGAACAGCGACGGACAAATAATGCAATAGAAAGATACCATCGGTCTTTAAAAGAGGAAATGGCTACGAAACCGGAGTTCTATAAATTCATAGGTATTTTACTGTTTCGTTTAAAATAATGTTTTTGATATCTTTTCGTAACCAATATTGACGGTCGAGAACATAAAAGTCCATATTGGTTTACCACTTCCAAAATATCCATCACTCACAAACGTTTTTGAAAAATACTAATGACATTTTTATATTAACAGGAGGACTAAAAAAAATACAGAAGCGAGCGCACAGCGATCTGCTAGTCGTGGAACAGGGTGCGTTACCCTATCGGCCCCGTAGTCAAAGTGCACAAGACCGATCAATTACATTGAACGTGGCCTGGGACGACCTCGGCGAGTTGGCGTCTGACTCCAGGAACCAAAGACAAAAAAAGTATATCCGATTTCTGAGGGACGTTAGGTCGGATACCGTCCTCTCCATAGGTAATTTATATTTTAATTAATTAATTTGTTTCAAATAATAACGTGAATCACAGATGTTTATAACCATGATTGTATATCTATATAGCTATCACTATATGTCTGCTATCCTATATTTACCTTACAGTTATACTTATCACTTTCCCCTTATGCTTTCAACAGAACGATCATCCGTCGCCTCTGAAGGATGTACGCAAGCAATTGATGTCATCGACACGATTGAGAACTTTCCCGACGGAGACGTCAGCAACGAATTCGAAGGATTAGATGTCGACCACCCATGTGAGAACGACGCGATAAACGACCCCGTCTGCAAACATTTCGTCGTTGGTTGCACTACCTGCAACAACGTTGAAATAGCCCGAAACCAGGAACACATGGATCTGATTGACATAATCAACAACGATATGGATTCGGCGTACAGTGTTGAAGATGCAACATTTATCGACGATTAACAGCGAGAGGACTTTATGCTGTTCGATCCTGTTGTTACCGACAAATCACTTTCGGAAGGACACGACTTTAATTTTAATGTTGAAGAAAGTGTGCCCAGCCAAGCAACGGACGTGTCAACGCTACGAGTGGTCACCAATTTGAAGGACGACGATTCAAAAAATTTCGGCGACAAGTCTGATATTGATATCCGAACATTTTTGTCAAATTGGAAAGAGTACCAGGACGAAGATATGATGGTTTTAAACGTTGTTGGACAGTTCTTTCCTACGATTGATCACGCCATGATCGAAGAAGATTCGGTGTTACCAAACAAGCTTCAACCTCTTCCACAAGACGATTTTCAACGATGGATGTTATTGAAAAAGTCCAACCGACAGAAACGAAAAAACAATCAAGAAACGATAATGTGCATCAAACCCTGATAAGTTCGCCGGCGCAGCAGCAGCAAACGATGTAATCGGCACACCAAACTTCTTGTTCCCATAAGACTCCAAGCTCCATTCGCCAGATCCGGCCGGTCTTAAGAACAATCAAGGGTAGAGTCGCCTTTTCGGTCGTATTCAAATCTATTATCCTGATAATACATTTGAATACGAATGATATAGATTCCTGAATGTATATCATTATCACGAAATCGGATCTTTTTGGCGGAGTTGGGAAAATATACAATTTTCTTTTCCAACGGCGGACTACGGTCTCAAAACAGCATTTAGTATAGTTTTGTTACCGGCGAGGACACAAGATTTTTAAAAAATTTCAGATTTTTTCGAAAATTTATTTTTTAAATAAAATAAAAACTCGGAAAAATCTGAACTATGTTCAAACTGCCGTGAAATAAAAAAAAATGACGGGCAATACCGGGTTGCAATTGTTTCCAGAACCATTTCGTCTTTCCTTGACATCGCGGGCGTCATCCTCAAAAAAAAGAAAAAAAATGGATAAAGAGACGCAAACCGATCACCCCATAAAAAACGGTAAATATTTAATATTTCCTGAAATTTCAATTATTATCTGTCTGTGCTTATGACAATATGTTATTTATTTCAGAGGAGCCGATTGTAATATCGGACGATGAATCCATCCCGGAGGATCCGATGTGCATACGCTGCGGCGAGTTCGCAGATTTCCTGTTTCCGCACTGTGGGCACCGAGCGAATTGCCACAATTGCGTAAACCTTCTGCTTCGTCAGGACCGAATTCCGCGCTGCCTCAGGTGCAACGCCATCTTCGTCCCTGTCCGCACAGTCTTGGCCAATTTTACTCAAGAGCTGTATGTAATTGGATACATTTTTATTTGTTCCTTTTATTTAGTTGATGAAATTTATAATATAATTTTTTTTCATTACAGTTAGCTGGGCCTGGAAGAAAAAACATGTTTTTAAATGTAATACAAAATAAAAACTCGTTAAAATATTAATTATTTTATATTAAATATTTATTTCTATTTTTATATTCAATTAATTAATTACTTAATTCACGGGGCACGCTTTTACAATTTTACAAGAATTTTATTTACAATAGAACAATAATAATAGATTTTTAAATGAGACACGACAGCCTATTCAGACGGACTGCGTCGGCATACTAATTCATTATTTTAGTACGTAGGAGTAGAACGTAATAGCCGCTCAAGCTGGATAGCTTGATCGGCGGTCTTAAAATAGACTGACGGCGCCATCTAACGCGGAAATACGGCACGTTCATGGTGTTCTATCATCTAGTAACTTTTGGCGAAGATCGACTTTGGCGAACATCAGTTTGGCGGAGATCATACCCTACCAAGTTGACGCGCAATTAGCTGCGTTCTTCATCGACCCACGAGCCAAGTGATCCACCGTTCAGGGTAATCAATATGGTATTTTTCAGTTTCATTCAACATAACAAACTCGACGGAGACGATGGCGCTATAACGGCGCCTCGTCGTCGCGACAAGATGTTTTTCGTGTGATCGCCCTCTTTTGGAGAATGAGTCACCCGAGTTGCTTTGCGGTGCACAACAACACCGCTCAACGACATCGAAGCTATCGAGTTAAAACAACCGATTGAAGAATTTTCGCGCGCGTACGCGCTACTATATTCTCCGATGCGATCAAGCGTTTTCATTTCGGGTGAAATATCATTTAAAAACCTCGGAGATCGAGCGTGAGAGAGCAATAAAGCAAACACACGACACCGAAATCCTCGATAGGTTGCCACGAGAAAACACTGCTCGATAATGCTTCGGGATATCCTACATCGGATATCTCGGTCGATCAATATATCTTTCTTTATTTGATAAATGTTCCTCTCCGTTTATGTTGTGTGTGTGTCTGGCGAGGAGCAGCGACTAATAAAATCGCGCTTGTTTCATTAATGCTCCGCTTACTCATCCACACACACCGGAGAGAAACTCGAATAATACATATATTTTTGTGTTACGGACGTTCGAGTCGATGCGTCAGCATCATTTTATGTTTGAATTTCGTACACTTTTTTTCGCTGTTTTTAAAAAAAGATAGCGTTGTGTTACGTTAATGATCCTTCCGCAGGTTCACCTACGGAAACCTTGTTACGACTTTTACTTCCTCTAAATGATCAAGTTTGGTCATGTTCCCAGCAACATCGGCAATGCCGAAACGTTGCCGCGCACCAGTCCGAAGACCTCACTAAATCATTCAATCGGTAGTAGCGACGGGCGGTGTGTACAAAGGGCAGGGACGTAATCAACGCGAGCTTATGACTCGCGCTTACTGGGAATTCCTCGTTCATGGGGAATAATTGCAAGCCCCAATCCCTAGCACGAAGGAGGTTCAGCGGGTTACCCGGGCCTTTCGGCCAGGGAAGACACGCTGATTCCTTCAGTGTAGCGCGCGTGCGGCCCAGAACATCTAAGGGCATCACAGACCTGTTATTGCTCAATCTCGTGCGGCTAGAAGCCGCCTGTCCCTCTAAGAAGATTTGTTACGTCCCGCCGTAACTTTAATTTCGACAAATATTTCTTTCCTCCCACTTCACGGGGATTTTATAATAAGAATAAGAGTGATATTTTGCTGTGAGCACTGGCCTATATCCCAGGGAAAAATAATTATGTTGGAATAATCAACCAATATAATTAACGTAAAAACCCAACTAATTGGGGTACCTCGTTAGAAACAGTTATGGATCAAATCCATGACAAGGGGAACTGCGGACAGAGGCGATAAACTGCTTTCGACACGCACCCCATCGGCGGTAAAACAGTGGTCATTCCATTACAGAAACTGAATAATGGATCGAGTTATCGACTACCACCTCTAGATCTTGCGATCCGGACAGTTTCCACGGCGCAAGGTAATCCTGCGTTTAAGGTAAATGCCGCTAGATGGTCCGCTATAAAAATGGGGCAGATAGGTTACCCCGCGAGCAAGAGGTATCCCTAGCATACCAACAATTCGGGCCTAAGCCGTACGGGCGTGGCCCTACGCAACTCCCCGACGATATGAATCATGCAATTAAGCAAAAGATCATTCTTTCCTTTAAGGGTAACTAATTTCAATCACGGGTTATATTTCAAATTCACCTCAATCCGTCGATTTGTGTAATTATCTGTTGAACATTCTAATTAATTCCGCAAATGTGCAAATTATAGACAAGGTTCTCGGATCGAGCCGTATCCTCACTACGACACTAGGAAATATTGAAGGAGAGGTAGCTCGAAGAATCACTAAATATCTTAAATAATAGCATGCTAAATAACTTGTCATTTTACATGTGAATATAACTCTCCGAGGCACCTCTCATAAACGGTTATAAAGCGGAGCGAAGATTTGACCAGAATTACGTCATCCCGTAGAACGTAGCTGTATCAGATATGCCACGGAATGATTACGGCGGCATAAACCCGTCAAAGAACTGCGTTACACCTTACCAACTGGGTAAACTATCAATATCTCCAATTACTAGAGGATATTGTACATCTCAGGAAATAATAATATTGCCAAAATTTATAATACTCAGGGCATAATTAATTAAGTAAAAATAAGAATATGAGCAGATAGAGCACCCGAAGCGCAGGCACAACCGATTCCGACCGCATTAGGATAGCCTCAAGGGCAATAGGGGAAGCTTCCGATTCTCGGAAACCCCCACGGAAGATCCACAGAAAATATCCATGCTGGATCATATCGAGAATATACCTTTAGGATGACGCTGTCTCCATGCAAGTACAACGACCGAACGAATGTTCTAGAAAAACGGATACAGTGAAGTATCATATAATATCTACCTGGGAGTTGTGAGAGGGAGACAGCCTGATCCCAAGAGGAACAAAGTGCAATTCGGTTGAGGAAAGATTCGAGAGGACTTTATAACCCCCTTTAACTTGGCAACATATTTTACAACATTGTGTTTAATATTTATAATTTGGAAACTTCGAACTTATAGTCAACTTTGCGATAGATTTCACTCCTGAATCTTTCCGACAGATCTTAAAGTAAACTAGTAATAAAAATAATAAGCAGACCAAAAACTTTAATGAGTAAAGTTAAAATTAAGATAATTGTACGAAGGAATCCGCCAGGGATTCCTGTTTGAGTGGTTAGGCTAGTCGAAAAAGTTATTTTAAATATGCAATGAAATACATAGCAGTGACTAGTAAAAATTAAATTAACGATCGACCAAAGATATCAATATTTATCAAAAGACCAAAGAACATGTAAGAAAATGTTTTCTTAAATCGAAAGGAACAAAATAGCAATACGCTACTGAATTAGGGGAAATGGACAAACGTACAGATGGTGAGGAAAGGGTTGACTTTCAGCCCCCCCGCCACGCATATCCGGTATATAAGGAGCCGCGAAGACAGACCCCGGGCGGTGTGCTTCTTTCGGTCTTTCCTTTGGTACCCGAGTTTCTCGCTGGTCATTTTGTCTTCTTTTAAAAAATCATTTAGTCACCTTCTTCTGAGTTCTTTCCGAGTTTTAGTCTTTCTCGAACCTATCGGGTTTCAGTCTGCCCTTTTGCATTTTTATTTGAACCAATAATAAAGAGGAGTGACGCATAGAGAGCACGGATGGGAGAGTAATAGAGTAGAGCGGGAGAAATCAAGCATCTCGGGCGCGACAAGACCCGCGAGACGAACACCTGGGCGCGTAGACGAAGAGATAGACACGGTAGCGACATTAAAAGAAATAGAGGGGGTGCAGAAGATACCTCTGTAAGGAAAGAGGATAGATAGTGAGAGTCCAGAATATCGTCGCGACCCGCTCTTTACTCAACTGTGTTTTCCCCTTTTGGGGTCATCTAGTTAACACCTTTTGTCTCTTTCTTTCGGTTGATCCATATATATTGTCATAAGCCATCTCCTGGATATCTTTTAGACAACGGAGTCTCGATCACTCCGGTCCTGCATCATTATTTCACCGTCTTTTGGAGAGCGCACATCTCCTCATCTGTCTCCAAGTTTTACTCTGAGTAGACGTCGAAGTCAAAGTTTTAATCATCTTTGTACGGGAATCCATTGTATCAGTTGACCGTTTGTACTGTCTAATTTTTGTATTTTTAAAATTCTTGTAATAATCCTGCGCTAATTATTTGAGTTTCGAATAAACGTGAATAATAAGATTTTCCGAAACGCATAACTACTTGTGAACAGCGACCTTCCTTCGACGAAAGATCTCCGACAACATCAGAGTAAGTACCATTTTATTACCACCATTCTATTAAAAATAATTGTGTGTTCCCCAAATTCTCCTAGATTTTTCTCTATACATTGACCGAAATTGGCCATCATTATAACCCTTAATTTACAATTAAAAGCATTTCGCCAACAAATTCCACATTTGAAAAAACCCCACGGTTCTGCGTTAATAACTACCTAATTCATTCCGGATAAATTAATCGTGTAAATCATTCCCTTAAATCACATTAAAATTTTTACACCCTAAGTATATCCCCGATAACGATCCGCGACGGAACTTCTATACACATAAACTCAAGGAATATATAGACAGACGAAATAAATTTTACACTCTTTTCAGATTGATTTAAATATTTTCTTCCTTTATGCATACGGACACATCTACGGGTGCAGCGTATGAATAAATAGAAAGTAAAATAATTACTACATAACACACACGTTTTAAATTGATTTTTTAAAAATACTTTCTTCCTTTAGTCATACGGACACATCTACGGGTGAAGCGTATGGATAAATAGAAAGTAAAATAATTACTACACAACATATACACTTAAATTGATTTTTAAAATACTTTCTTCCTTTAGTCATACGGACACATCTGCGGGTGAAGCGTATGAATAAAAAGAAAGTAAAATAAGTACCGCATAACATACACTCTCCAAATTGATTTAAAAATATATATATATATTTCCTTCCTTTCATCATACAAACACACCTATAGGATACACAACGTGTAGGTAGGAAGAAGTAACGTTCAACAAGTTTGAAAAAAAACCATTTCTACAAATTTTATTACTCAATGAGCCGAAACGGATGGAAAAGGGTGGTACAAGACGTTCTCGCTTAAGGAATCAGTGAACAATTTCCGAACGGTACAACTTACACTCCTTCTGAAAACAAATTAATTCAGACAGAACTCTTTATCGCTCCAAACAAAACCGGATACTTTTTCGAATTAAGGAAGAAACCGATATTATCCGGAGAAATGAATGAAAATAGTCAGGTGATAGAGTGCATGAACGAATTCTATATAATTATTACTAAATTCGCCATTGTGAAAGAATTGCCTATTCCTGATTCATGGATAAACGTACCGGCGGGTGCGATCAATATAGGGGAAAATTGAGAGTAGCAATTGACGAGATAATAAAATCAGGAGAGGGTTTTCAGCTCCTGTCAGACTTTGTGGAAATCATACCAAACGAGAAATATCAAGCCTCGATATCAAACGAGAAATTAGTCCGAAACCTTGGAGATATTCAAAAAACGTTTGAAACCTTGGTCTTATCTACCAATCCCATTGCAAAAGACCCCATTCTCACGAATAAACCTCGAATTACCCCCATTGTAAGGATACCCATTGACCTATCCGACCCTAAATTTTGGTCCACACCTTCCTCAAAAGTCGAGAGTAATTCCGAAATAACCAAAAGAAAAAAAAATTAAATTTTTAAAATAAATAATAAAGAAAACATTTAAATAAAAAGGGGAAAAATATATAAGCTTAATTACCGCAAATAATTATAAATAAATGCTCCATTTTTGGATGGAGAAAATCTGCTCAGCTCTTTGGGCTTGGTACTACAGGAAAACAAAAATACGAGTGCAAAAGAAAAAGTGTAACGAGGTTAAAAAAGTAAAACGTATTTATCTCAAACGTAGAAGACAACCTATGAGGTGCAGATAAATAACTATACCAAACAAACAAGTCAAATCTCTTTAATGTACTTGGGTTTTAAACTATTATATATCCTGTTTTCGCTCATCATATTAGTCCTCTTAAAACTTCTAGGGAAAGGAAAAATAACAGTAAAAGCAGTAAAAACTCGGAAAGGAAAAGGTGGACGTCGGTATCACAGGTACGACAACAGAGTAAGACGAAAATTGATAAGGTTAAAACATACGTAAGAAAAGGATAATTAAAACATTACCAAAATACCATATAATGAAAATAACGTAAAATAAATGCCGGCAACTCGGTCCAAACTTACAATCGAGGGAAGCTCGATCCTTAACCAATACCCGGAAGAAAGAAAAAGGAAGCGAAAGCGTAAAGATCCCGAACCAGAATTAGTCAAGCGCCGGGATTACAGAGAAATTCGTTCAAGGTCTGTCGAAACACCACAATTAGCTCATGAATATACATTGCCGCGGACGATATCAACGGCCGCACTAATAGATTGTCAAGTGACAAAAGTCACTTCTCCGATCAGTATTGACATCGATCCACTAGTTGAAGCGAAAATACGAAATCTTGAAAAAATCGGGATCACAAAAGCGGTATACACGGCAAAAATCAGTGAACTACACGACGAAACCACGAATATACTAGCTGAAATCAATCAATTAGAGAGTCTTATACCATCTCACATTACTGAATCACCAAAGGCGGCACAAAATTTCGTTACTACTTGTGAATTTCCCGTATTGGTTCGGGTTAATTCGCCCGAAGGAAGTTTATCATCCGCTAACTCTGAGGAAACCGTGCTAGAATCCCTGAAATCGTGTGAAAATTTGGCACACATAACCACCGCGGGAATACCCTCCCAAAAATCTCTTGAGTTACCCGAACATTCCCGTCAAGGAACAGTCAATTCCACTAGAAATTCTCCCCAAGAAACTCTCGAGTTATCCGAATACTCTCCTCAAAGAACAGTCAGGTCCGGTGGAAATTCTCCAAAAAAATCTCCGAGAATACGTGAATATTCACCTCAGAAAACAGTCAGATCAGCTGGGAACTCTCCCCATAGATTCCTCAAATTACCCAAAACTATTTTCCGGATATTCACTGAAACACTGGGAAAAAGTGTAACTACTTCAAACCTTGAAAACAATACTCGGGCATCCCCTGTAGTACCTAGGAAAACACCAGCAGCAAATTTCGTAAGGACCCATAATTCATCGGGTGTAGGCCCAGAAGAATTTTTTACACCACACGGAACTCCGACGCCATTTGACGAGTCAATAAAATTATCCCAATCTCTAAGGCGAACCCTATTCCCAACCTTTCGAATTTATCGTAAAAAACCCATCGGACAGCCTGATTTAATAGGATTAAAAAGGAAAAAGGTTACATCTCAGAGTAACCCGCGTGCTAATACGAACCCCATATTACCCTTGCCAGATATAAAACACAACATTTTGGCATTACAGAAAGAGATAAAAATTAAACAACAAAACGATAAATATTCCATGATAACTCCAGAAGTAAAACAAATCGACTCAGCCCAATCGATAGGAAAAAACGGTGGTGACAATATCGTGCCCCCTACAACCAAGATAGAACTTCCTTCGGAAGGAGATAAAGTCAAGCCAACACCGAAAAAATTTAACAGCTCAACCATGGTTAATCACAACCAAGTAGTATCCTTAAGAGATGCTCTAGCGGTAATACCGGAATACGATGGGAAAACGTCATCATTAGGGGCCTTTATACAAGGATGCGAGGAGGCAGTAGAAATGTTAGAACCAGAAAGCGAAAAATATCTAGTAAAAGCAGTCAGAGTAAAAATTAAAGGTGAACCGCGCCGAACAACTCATCTGAATACCTTCGAAACCATCGAAGAATTGATCGACTTTTTAAAAAGCATTTATGCCCCCTCGCGGAATATATATCAGTTGCAAGGCGAATTGAGTGCGATGTATCAGAAACAAGATGAATCTGTCATTGCTTACTCTAATCGCCTACGGGATGTGGGATTTCAAATTTTAGACGCGTATGAATTCGGGAGAAATGAGGAAGCTGATGAGGCCTTTAGGAAAAATACGGAAGACAGTCTACCAGCATGTTTTATTAACGGATTAAGACCTGAAATCGAACAAAGAATGGGTCGCCACAACGAAATTGACGATGCTGTTAAGGAAGCTGTAAAAATAGAGAGGGAAATAGCTGCACGCGCCGCACTTAGAGGTGAGAAAACCAGCCCGCCCGAACCGAGGGGCAATAAAACGGACAAGCGCAGCGTGAATGTAGTAATAAGCGAGGAAACTACCTGTCAGGTTTGCAAAAAAACAGGGCACACTGCCCCAACCTGCCCCACCCTCAAACAAAATAACGCACAGTCTTCCGAAATGCAGGAGCAAAAATCAGAGCAGAAACGTAATACGGTATGTCAGGTGTGTAATAAAATAGGACACTCGGCGGATAAATGTTTTAAATTATATCCTCCCCAAAATAAAAATCAAGCGACAACTCCTGCCCCAATGATTACGGTTTGCCAAGTGTGCAACAAACGAGGACATACTGCAGACAAGTGTTTTCGAATTTTTCCACCCGGAATTAAAAATTCACCGAGCTCCGTTGAAACGTGCCAGCTATGTAAGAAGCCAGGCCATAGTCCCGGTAATTGTTCGCAGCTACCCCGAGGGTCCCAAACGCCTACGGGAACGGCTCAGGTACAGGTCCCGCAAGGCCTTCGGTACCAGCCGCAAGGCGCTATAAAATGTCAAATCTGTAAAAAAGACGGCCACGGGGCTCACACATGCCCTTACCGGAATTATCACTCGCAAAGCCAGGACCAGAATCAATCAGAGGCACGTAGAACATACGCCGAGGTAGCAAGTAACTCTGTATGTCATTATTGTAAAACTCCGGGTCATTTTATAAGGGAATGTCCAAAAAGAATAGAGAACGAATCCACTTCGCGCAATACTTCGGGAAACGAGAATGGTCCCCCAAGTATGGGTGCGAGGGGAGAGACCGCACGGAATATGCACCCCGTACGTATAATTAAGGCAACAGAATTCACCAATCCAGAGTTGTAAATCAAGTTACAAAGACTATCAAGTTACGAAATGAGAGTTCGGTTCCAACCGTTGAATTGCACAGTAAAGAATTAGTGATACCTATAATTTTGATGGTCGACACAGGAGCCGGCCCGAATATAATTAAAGAAAAATGCCTAAATCCGCGAACACTTGTCAACCGTGAGGAAATTCTACAATTAAACGGCATCACCGAATCGTCAATCTACACACTAGGCCATGTGAAAATTCAAGCTTTTGGGCGATATGCCACATTTCATGTAGCAGGAAACGACTTTCCCATTACTGAGGGAGGAATACTGGGATCTGAATATCTCGATGGAAATCGCTAAAATTGATTATGAGAAAAGACAATTAAAAATGCAAAATATTAAAATCCCGTTTGCAACTCCGGAGACGATCATCCTTCCAGGTCAAATGACGAAATTATGTTTTATACGTGTCAAAAATTTAGAAATACCGGAGGGATACCTGCCTTCTTTAGACGCAGGCGAAGGTCTTACGGTCGAAAGCGGGTTCGTGAAAAATAATAATGGAAAGGCCTACATCTATATAACTAATAGCAACCCGTACACATTAGAAGTACAGGTACCAGTATTGGCACTCATGCCTGCTGGAAAAACGTTAAGTTCGGAAACAAACGAATCATGCACAAATTCAAGGTTAACGAGAGAATACATGGAAACGGAAATAAAATGTCCAGGAAGTATAGAGGGAATAAAATATGCGGAACATTCAGAGGAAATAAAATGTCTGGAAAATTCAGAGGAACTAAGATATACGGAAAATTTAGAGGAAATAAAGCAATCAGGAAATTTTGAGGAAAGTAAATGTTTCAAAGATCCGGCAAATTCAAACACTGCAAGTGCCTCTGTACCCAATGAAGGGACTGGCCATATCAGTAATACAAAAATTTGTTCGGAAAACCCAGGGCAAGATATCGGAAAAATAAGGTTAACGGGAGTTTCTGTACCTATTGAGAGGTCAAACTCCATTGACAATATACATTGTTCAAGTTCGGTAGGAATTTCTGTATCTAGTGAAAGTGCAGGGTCCATCGACAATATAGGGAAAATTGTGAATTCAGGTTTGGTGGTTGGATCTGTACGCAGGGAAGGGACAGGCCCCATCGACGATACGAAAAAATGTTCAGGGAAATCAATGGAAATAATCAATGTACCAAAATCAATGGAAGTTTCTGTACCTACTGAGGGGTCAGACTCTTACGGTGAAATAAAAAATTGCCCAGAGGAGGTAATTAAAAAGGATGTTTGTATGAATTCAGGAAAAACAGGGATAGATAACAATTATATTAATTCCGAAGAAGCCGTCGTATCTACAAGGAATTTAGACTTCCCGAGGAGCATAGAGCTCGATGGAATAAATACATTGCAAACCGCTGAAGTTACAGGAAAATCGAATCTATTGTCAGTATGCGAGCCCTCGTATAAAATAAATAAAGCATATTGCTTCAAAACAAGGAAGGAAAATTGTCTCAGGAAAAATATATACACGGAGGAAAAGACTACCAATAAAAGCAAAAGCGTAGAGACCTATAAAATTAAAGACATCGCAGTAGTAAGAAAACTAGGGATAATACCCATCTCATTCGCCATCCAGCCTTTCCTTCGTAAAGAGGGGTGCTTTATAATTAATGAATCAACAACAGAGGATCGGTTCAAGCTAATTAAAGAATTATTAAGACTCGACGATTTAAACAATGAAGAAAGGAAAAGCATAGAAAATCTTTTACGACAGAGCGCGTTCTTATACCATCTGCCAGGTGAGAAGTTAAGTTGCACAACAATTTTACAACATAGAATACCCACTGTAGATGATCTACCTATTAACACCAGGGGATACAGATGGCCGGAATGCACAAGGGAAGAGATAGAGAGGCAGGTAGAGGAGATGTTGACGAACGAGATAATAATACCCTCAACTTCTCCCTACAACTGTCCGGTGTGGGTAGTCCCGAAGAAGCTTGACTCGAAGGGCAATAAAAGGTGGCGAGTAGTATTCGACTACCGGTCTTTAAACGAAAAAACAATAGCAGACGCATATCCTATACCAAATATTACCGAAATACTCGATCAGTTGGGCGGAGCCCAATACTTCTCGGTATTCGATTTAGCCTCGGGATTCCACCAAATCGAGATAAGTAGCGAAGACAGACATAAAACGGCATTTACAACACCGCACGGTCACTTCGAATTCGTCCGTATGCCGTTCGGATTAAGGAACGCCCCTCCGACGTTCCAACGAACTATGGACCTCACGTTAGGCAATATTCTCGGAAAGGGAGTATTTGTTTACCTAGACGACATCGTTATTTACGCCAGAAGCCTCGATGAACACGACAACATCTATAAGGAGTTAATGAAACGATTGGAAGCAGCCAATTTAAAATTGCAACCCGACAAATGCGAGTTCTTGAAAAAAGAGGTTGCCTATTTGGGACATATAATAGGAAGACAAGGAGTAAGGCCCGATCCGAAGAAACTCGAAGCGGTACGCGATTATCCAAGACCCAAAAATATTAAAAATATTAGACAATTTTTGGGATTAACCGGATACTATAGAAGATTTATAGAAAGTTATGCGCAAATCTCAAAACCACTAACGACGCTCCTTGGAAAAGAAATCGATTTTTGTTGGAAACCAGAACAGGAAGACGCTTTTGAAACACTGAAAATAAAATTATGCACCGCTCCAGTCTTACGGTACCCCGATTTTACGAAACCGTTTATATTAACCACTGACGCATCCGGGATTGCTATCGGCTCGATATTATCACAGGGAGAAATTAATCACGATCACCCCTGCACATACGCTTCACGAGGATTAAACAAGACCGAGGAAAGATATGATACATATGAAAAAGAAGCTCTCGCGATCGTCTACTCTATACTACACTTCCGCCCGTATCTATACGGACAGCGGTTTACGGTAGTAACCGATCATAAACCTTTATTGTGGTTCCGAAAGGCTACTGACGGAAACGCAAAGATCCTACGCTGGCGTTTGAAACTCGCTGAGTACGAGTATGAGGTAGTATACAAGGCGGGAAAAACTAATGTTAATGCTGATGCATTGTCCAGGAATCCAGTAATCGAACCCACCACGACAGACGATATCTTCATAATTCGCACAAACCAGGGAACGGAAACAAGAATTAAGAGAAAAAGTAATTTGACGCAGGAAGATATACGCAACCTATTGGAACATGATCTGGATGACGAAGAAGCCGACATGGTGGAAAGCGAGGACGAAGATGATTATACACTAATATTTGACGCCGCCGAGGAATGTGAATGGGAACGCGAATTGCCCGATGCAGCCGAACCCGTTGAGGATTTTTCGAATTATCACCGTCATCAACTCATAACTTCATCTAACACTACAGTCGAGGAGCCGTCATCTTCTCAGGGACCCGCGTTCACCGATGAACACTCAGAGGAGGAGCCTAAACTGCTGTTAGGCACAACAGAAACCATGAACGAAACGACAGCAAGTGAGATGAATGAACCCTATCATAAAAGTCCGGCAGAGGATTTTACACCCTATGCAACAATGGACGGTGAAGACCAACCCGAGTCATATACTGACCTACCCGAGCCCTGCACCTCTGGAGAAAGAACCGAATTCCCAAAAGAGAGAGAAGCAGAAGCGGCGAATTCGGACGAGGAAGAACCCGCCGACAGACGCAGACGCCGAAGGCCTAAACCTATTGCAGCAAGCGAGTCAGATGACTCCAGCGAGGAAGAACCTTATGGCGACGGGAACGATGAAGACGAAAGGGAGCCATATTCGCCCTCAAACAGACGGCCACTGGCAGAAAACTGCCCAGCCACTGGGAATATTAAACAATCAAGAGACTTATTTCACACCCGGAAGGATAGTCTAGCATACTTCGTAACGACCACCGGTGAAGCCTTGGATGATGGTGCTAAAAAGTTGCAAGAACATGGTGAACTCCCGAAAATAAAGAATTTACGACTTAACCGTGCGCAGTCCATAGTGAAAAGGGGAAATAAATTCAATATAGCCTTTCCAATTTCCGACGATGCAACAGAAGGCCCGACAAAAATCCTTGAAAATATCACGGAAGTTCTACACAACTGTGAATACTTAGGCGGGAAGCTAGGACTTCAGACAGTAAGCATATAAAAATTCGCGAATATTTGCAATATACCGTGGGACAGAATCCTGCCAGTGATACAACGCGTATTCGCGGAAAGCTCTTTTAAAATAATTATCTGTAACGGAATTGTCAGAAACCCCCCGGCAACTAATGTGAAGAAATCCGGCACGAGACCGTCATTCTATTAAGAGCATACGCAACGAAGCCCACCTACTTCCATGTTGCGATATATTTTGCCCCGCAGAGGCCAACCTCAATAGAGGTGCGCACGATTGACCACCGGCAATCGGCTGGCAAGCACCTCCCCTGCGATACCTTTAACTGACACCTCTTACGGGTGCTGGTTAACCACCCGGGGTAAGCCGATGCGAGAGTCCCCTTCTCTCGTCGGACGCGTCACCAACCACGTCGTCTATCACAAGTAGGTCCCCAAAAATATATAAACCACATGGGCTAGCTGGTCAGCCCACTCCTTTCGGAACAAGGCATATTCCAGAACCTCTATTTGATACCCCGCGGGGATGAGGGCACCTGATTTAGGCATCAGGATGACATCAGAACGATTGGCTTCGTCCGGGCCTGCTTCCAGACAATCTCATGCACATTCGAACCATGAGATCGCTGACCAGCAACTCGTAAACCAGGCGTGAACTCACGATTCGCAATACATGCGATCGCTCCTAGAACACACCCGCGGATATGGGCACACTGGGTTTTAACGCCTGGGATCCATTTTGCTCTCTCCGAAGAGAGATTATCGACGCGAGCCCCTCGAAGGCCAGATCACAGACTTGGCGCACAGTGGCTATAAGTTTCGCTTATGCCGCCCGTTTAACATAAAGAGTACGCTCTGGGCACATTGTGGTAACGCACTGTCAACGCTTTTCAGGGCTCGAGCGCTCGTCCACAATGTGTGACCCCCATTGCCCCACATTTATGTCCGCATCAGAACCCCCGGCAGATCAACACGAAAAAATAATACAAGAAATGCATTGCTCACCCATAGGAGGTCACAGGGGAGTAAGCAAAACTTATAATCGAGTCCGCCACGAATATTATTGGAAGAATTTAAAATCCGATATTCAGCAATACATCCAACGCTGTCTTCAGTGTCAATTGAAGAAATTAGTAAGAGTAAAAACGAAACAACCAATGGTTATTACGGACACACCAGGCACCGCCTTCGATAAAATTGCTATGGATATAGTAGGTCCCATGCAAAAAACTAAAAGGGAAAACGAGTATATTCTTACGATCCAAGATCAATTAACGAAATTTTCAATGGCAATAGCCTTACCAAATGCGAAGGCAGTGACGATCGCCGAAGCATTTGTAAAGCATTTTGTTTGTCAATACGGCGCTCCGCGAGCTGTACTAACAGATCAGGGGGCTAACTTTCTAAGCAGATTTTTGCAACAAATTGCAAAATTATTGAAAATTCGCAAGATTAGGACAACCGCTTTTCATCCACAGTCCAATGGATCATTGGAAAGATCGCACCATGCCCTCGGAGAGTATCTTAAACAGTACACCACAAAGGAGAAAAATTGGGATGAATGGGTTGAACTCGCGATTTTTAATTATAATACTAATGTACACGAAGGGACGAAACATACACCCTTCGAAATGGTATTTGGGAAAATAGCCCGAACTCCCTCGAGCATCCCTTTGGGAGAAAAGGAAAAATTAGCAACCTACGACGATTATCTAATCCCATTAGTAACTCAAATCCATGAGATACAAAAGTTAGGCCGCGAAAATCTCATACAAGCTAAAGAAAGAGCCAAAGAATATCATGATCGTAAAATAAATGCCATACATTTCAAGGTCGGTGAACCAGTATTTTTGCTTAAAGGGCCCAAACCTGGAAAACTAGGAGATCATTACGTCGGACCATACGAAGTATTGGAACTACTAGGAAAAGGAAACATAAGGATAAGAATAAAAACGGGGTCCCGAGTCGTACATCCAAATCGGCTAAGAAAATCGCACATACCGGCATCATAAGAACAAGCGAAGTAAAAATCCGGAAAAAAATATATATAATTATAAATAGAAATAATAAGCATCATCATCTGAAATATATATAAGTATAAGGAGAAAAAACAATAATGCTAAGGAGGAAAATGTCGAGTTCCCAACAAAATCTCCCCGACTATTGCTTGGAGGAAGAACGCCTCAATGGCTATAAGGACTGGCCTGTACCCCACCAGGACCCGGCACGGCTAGCTGCCGCGGGATTTTATTACACCGATGAAAACGACACCGTAACGTGTTTCGAATGTAAACTCACAATAAATGACTGGAAAATGGAAGATAAGCCCATGACAGAACATCAAAGGTGGCAAGAAGACTGTCACTTCATTAGGAATCTGCCGTGTGGAAATGTACCAATCGGCACGGATTCCACATCAGTACCGCGACCTCCTCGCAGAAGGCGGCCCTACGGCATAGAGATAAGACCAGATGCCACAGCCGACTGTCACGAGAAGGGACACCTCGGAACTCCCGGAATGGTCACGATACCTGGCAGAACAACAAGGAGTTGCAAGACTGCCGCATTTCCACAATACCTCGAATACCAGGCGCGCCTCGAAACTTTTGCAAGTTGGCCGAAAAGCTTGGGACAATCCAAGGAGGCTCTCGCTGACGCGGGATTTTATTACCTTCATACAGGTGACCATACTCAATGTCATTTCTGCGGAGGAGCATTACAGGATTGGGGTGCAACCGACGAGCCATTGACCACGCATGCAAAATGGTTCCCTAATTGTCATTATCTGCTCTCGATCAAAGGTCCAAACTTCGTCGAAAAAATGAACGAACCATGGATGCCACGACCTATTACGAAAAATACGTCAGTAGCTCACCCTTCCAGTCACCAAGAAGGTACGGCGCCACAAATCGTCCGCATAAGAAGTCTCACCGCGGAAATAAATAACCTACTCGACGACAACCGATGTAAGCGAATACTACGATCTTCCGCTTCAATCAGTGCAGCAAATATAGACCATGAGGGAGTAAAGGACGTGATCGATAGCAACATGTGTAGAATTTGCTGTTGCACAAACATCGCGACGATATTCTTTCCCTGCGGACATGCGATAGCATGCATGGGATGTGCAGCATCCATGACTAAATGCTCATCGTGCAAACAGACCATACGCCACACTACTAAGATAATGATTATGCACGAGTATTACCGCGAAAAAACCAACGTCGTAATTGTACCCAGTATTGTCACCAGACAGTAACAGCCGATACCTGTACTCTCCCTCGCAAGGCTAAAATAAACGGATGACGGAAAAAAAATAAATATGATTATTTTTTCAACCCCAATTTCGACCAATGAGAGCGCGGTATTTGACATCACGTGGTACAACTAGGTCTAAATTATATCGATAATTTTTCGAAAATTTTCCGGCTAGGTTGCTAGGCGATAAACATTAATTTTTCTGTCACTTGTAATCTATGCGAATGATTAAACGTCAAATTGCCATTCACGAGCATGGACATGAGTGAGCGAAGAAAGCGATTTGGTGATGAATCTCTAGAGAGCATCTCTAAAAAAATCAAACAGAATGTCCCGGCTAATACAGAGAAGAGCAAGAAGTCGATTTGGGCCCAATTTACTGGATTTTGTACAGAGAAAAAATATGTGCTGGATGCAACAACCTCAGATGAAACCCTAAATATAAAAATATTCTAGAAATTCGAAATAAAACCTTGTCAGGAAAATGTTAAATACCACAATCTCATTGGTCGAAATTGAGGTTGAAAAAATAATCAGCCGAATACCCCTCAAGCTTAAAAATTAATCGGGTATTTCCCTCTTGTTTCCCTGCGTAGCATCGATCGAGATAAGTTTTGCTCAAAAATCCCTCGCGCTGCGCGCTCGGGATTTTTTTAAGCAAAACTTATCTCGCTCGTTGCTACGCAACGAAACAATCGGGAAATACCCGATAATTTTTAAGCTCTCGGGGTATTAGAACCGAAAATATATATATAAATAAATAAGGAAAAAATACATATATAGATATAAATAATAATAATATTCATTAAAAAAAAAATATATATATATACATATAATTAAATTAAATTAAAAAATAATAATAATAATAATAATAATAAAATAAATAAATAAATAAGGAAAAAATATATAAATAATAATCATAATAATAATAATCATCATCATGACAAAGAAATAAACGATAGTAATAAGGAATAAACAAACTACCCCATCATAAATAAAACCATAATTGTTTTAATTTAAAACCAGGAAAAAGCATGGCGCTATACCATTGCCATTGTAACCACTACAACTGGTGTCGACCTATATACGAGGATAGTCTGGAAGAAACGCTCTGGATCTGCGTCAACCGGAAAACTCCGACCGTCATGGTCCCTGGCACCGAAGCACTGTATTGCTACTGGAGGATAGCTTTCTACCTAGAGATACCCAAAAGAAGGGTGGACTTGTTCGTTCCACCTGAATGGCGATCAATCAATCCCGAAACACTGGAAAATTGGGTCGGTCAATTACGCGACAAGCCATACGATGATATCGTCCTCGGAGGAACACCATATAAATGGTTGCCCCACGCCTTGGTACCATTAGGACAATCAGTAGAGGACATACCGCTTGCTGGACATAACGGATGGCCTGAAAACGACGAGGAAGTCCCCTATTGGGATAAACCGCGCTTCCAATATTCAGTTGGAATAGATCTACCGATAAGGATAAATCGTTCCCCTCCTGAACGAATCATAAGCGGAATGGAAAACATTTTCTGCTACTGGAAGATCCTTCTGCCGAATTGGGGACAACACAAATTCGAGGTATGGGTACCACCCGAGTGGAGAGGACTTACAAAAGAAGCCTTGGAGGAGTGGAAAATAATACTACGTAATAAGCCACATCGAGATGTGACCCTGGGAGGAGCCGTATATACATGGGATGGTGACACTATTCGCCCAAGAGACCAGAATCGTGAACTCGTGGAAAGCCAAGGTTACGGGATATTTAATTACCATCTACCAGAAGATTCGGACAACGAGGATGAACCTCCCTCACCGTACGAAGGATTATCACTTGGAGAAATTCCGTTTGACCCCCCCTGTGGAACATTACGATGGGAAGAAAAATGAGCCACAACCCAGAGGAGTTCGGTATAAATCCAACCTGGAAAGATACTGAGGAAATCAATAAAAGGAACTTGCGGGTCTATGCCAAGCATTAGGCGTACACCAAGAAATTATCAGCGAACCTCTCCCGGAAAATTGCGAAAGGCATAAGCCAAGAAAAACAAAACCTCCCCCTCCGCTTCAGGAAGAACCCTCCACCCCGGGACAATAAGCCTCTCATGCATTCAATGAAAAAAATCGGAAACAAAAAGAGGTCTATGGGGCTAATGGAAAAAAAAACATAATAAACTAACACTAATAATTTACGTTAATTACGTTAACAATGAGCAAGAATGGCAATGATGATAATAATGTGAAAATAATAATGTTAGCAAATATCGAGAATATTAATGATAATAATAATCAGGAATAATATTACTAATTGTGGTTATGAGTATAACCAAATAAGAGTAACAAATAAAAAAAATAAAAAAAGATGAACGATATTAAAGGGGTAAAACGAAATTTAACCTCGGAAGTCCATAGTGGACTCAACCAGAGTAGGCTATACAGATAAGTAAAGATGAGAAGTAAACTTGGGTAAGGAAAACTAGATAACCAAAGGAGGAAGTAAAAATGCATATACCCATGCAAGGATAATAAATGACCAAATAATAACGATAATCATAATAAAAGGAAAATATATGTAAACAAAAAAAAATATTAAGTGAGTAAATAAATAAACATAAATACAGGATAAACAGGAAAAAATTCTCAAAAAAAGGAAAAGGAAAAAAACATATATGTAAGGAAAATTAAAAAAAAAAAATAAATAGATAAATAAAAGTCAAGCGGGTATATATATAATATACGGATATATTAACGGCAACATTTAACCCTTGGGAGTCCACAAAAGACTCAACCAGAATAAAAATAATAATAATAATAATAATAATAATAATAATAATAATAAAATTAAAAATATATATATATATATATATATATATATATATAAAATAAAATAATATATAAAATATGCATATATGGGGTATATGCATATCCAAATAAAACTAATCAGATAAAAATAGAGAGCCAGAGAAGGAGAAAGAGGTAACCTAGGGAACTTAATGATTGGGAGTACCGGAGGTCCTCGACCAATATGAACAAAAGAGACGCAAGTAAAAATAATAAGAAAGAATAAAAAAAAATATATAATAAAGAAAAAAAAGGAAAAAAAAGAGAAATAATAATAATAATAATAATAATAATAACATAACGTTAATAAATATATATATATATATATATATAAGAAGTGAACTTTAAATAAATAAAATAAATAAACGAAAAACCAGGGGAGGCAATCATGCCGCACCTGATTGCAAACCCTACTGGTGACGAAAATCATGAATGAAAGGATGAACTTGAAGAGGATGCAACGGACCAACGATGCCAGCGATGGAAGAAAGAGAAAGAGCCCCATGGTGTAGAAAAACATCAATGGAAGGCGAACCATTGATGAAGGGAAAATCCACAACAACATCCTCAACGAACGAACAACGGAGGAGAAAACCAACGATGGACGGACAAGAGACGGAACTCAGACGACACGAAATACCCACGACGGAATACAGCCATAAAGTTAACGACGAAGACAGGACGAACGAAACAGAAGACCCAAAATAAACTGTAGCTGAAAAAAAAAAAAAATGGGAAAATACGGAAAGGGTAACGGGAAGTAGGGATTTTCGCAGGAAATAAAAATAAGGTCAAACACAGTTTTTATATTTGAGTGCCCAGTCAGGACCTTTATTTAAAAAAAAATTCTCCCTCTTCACAAAGAAAAAAAAATCAATAATATAATATATTGTTTTTTTAAATTATATATCTTCGTTGAGGGTCACTCCTCATTCGGACCAAAGTCTGAATCTGAAACAGATAAAAACAAACTTATATTAATTATCTGCGAAAGGAAAAGGAAATGGGACAATCAAATAATGAGACCAATTACCTACCATATCGCATCCTTCTTCGGGGAGGATGGACGTTGCCGTCCTCATCCTCCGTATCTGCATATTCTATTGGCGTCTCCGAGCGGGCCCGTCGCCTGGTGTAATAAAATGATGGGTCATCGGGGGATGGTGAGGGACAGGCGACCCACACCTCTTCGTCCTCGTCCTCATCGGACAGCTACCTGGAGATATCTTCTTCTTCTTCTTCCTCATAAAATCGGGTGACCCCCCGGTCTCGCAACACGTCCAGGTAGCTCTCGGTTTCCCGATTGGAGTTTGCGGGATGATCCCAATCCTCCTCCGGTTCGTAGGAGCGGTCCGTCGCCGCACGTCAGGCCTCTAGCTGAAAGTAAAAACAAGACAACAAAATGAATAAATAGTTAAACTAATTAAATAACGTAAGAGAAGGAAGAAAATAATAAACAAAAAAAAGAGTAGAAAAGAAAAGCAGTCAAGAAAGAATATTGATAAATATGTAAAAGGACACTTACCGCTTCCAACCAAGCAGCCTCACTGCCACCACGGAGATAATCTCCGCGAGCAGCATCAAACGCAGCGTTAATCTCCTGGTTCGACGACATGATATCTTGCAAAGATGCTGAGGCATCGCCAAGATGTCGGGAAAAAGATTAAACATTTTTCACCAAAAACGCGGTTTAAATACGTGTTACCCCACTCTAACATTTCCCGAAAAACCGACGCAATAACTACTACCCTCCATAATAGTTCCCTCCTCTCTGAAACGGGAAAATCTTATTGGATAACCGGGAATTAGCACCTTTCCAGAAAACCTCGCCTACACCGGAAAAGAGAGAATAGAAAGACAGGAGAGGGAAACCGTAGACTTTGGGGAACGTATGTAGAATATAGAATCAATTGATAAAAACCGATAAAATTACAGATGAAACCCGGTAATCTACTAGCATGGTGGACAATAATCTACTCATTCTCGCAAATACCCGCCGCTCGAGGATTGATCGGATACGATTGCGCCGGAGTGACTGCAAACCGCACGACCGTGTCATTACTGGAGGTAGGGGAATGCAACATTCCCCAACAAGAAGTAAACGTAACGCGCACGTACATCCAACTTATTCAAATCAATGAATACTCATCCATCACAGTAAGGCAATGTAAAGTAGAGATTTATAGAACCGTGCGAAGATGTGGGATGTTCTCACACAGCTTAGATGTACCGAACGGAGAATATGGCTACGTAGACAGCATATCCCGTGATGTATGTCTTGATATGTACCGATACGGTATCATAAAAATAGGAAAGACGGAAATCTCAGGAATTACACCAAATCAGACAATCAGTCGGCCCGTACTCATAACCGGATCATTAAACAATGACGGAAAATGTGAAGGAAGTTCATACTCCGACCCGTATGGAACATGGGATAGTGTGGTAGTGCAAGGAAGTGTTAAAATATCGTTACGAGACTACACCGCCCCAGGTAAACGTAAATACCGACAAGGTACATTTACGATCCGGAACTAGCTGCGATCTGAGTGAAGGCCGTTGCGTCGATTTCGACGGCGGAGATACCTTTTGGGATCCTATCCCCGAGGATAGTTGTAAAACAGGCAGGTACGGACTCCTATACGAAGGAGTAGCCGACAGAATCACGGACTTCGACATAGGTAATCTACAAAACGTATACGCTTTAACTGAGGGAGACGTAACGTTCACACTCACAAGTAAAGGCACTCGTAAAGTATGCGGATTTATATTGACCAAGACTGAGCATCCCAAGTTACTGATCGTCGAAATCGAAAAAGGCAATCCCTTCATTGCAAGGAAACCCGTAGAAATCACCAACCTGGATATTTTTACATACATGAACTCTAAATTCGTATTTGTCGAAAAACATATTCGAACCCAAATTAAGGACATGTATCGCGATATACTGATGCAACGATGCAATTTGGAACGGCAAATAATTCAAACGACCTTGACGATTGCTCGAATTTCACCCGACGAGTTTGCATTTGACTTAATGAAAGGTCCTGGTTATATGGCATTAATAGCTGGGGAAGTAGCCCATATCGCGCAATGTATCCCAGTTGAGGTAAAAATTATGGAAACAAGGGAATGTTATAACGAACTACCGGTGACAATAGGAAACATGTCTTTCCATTTAGCTCCTCGCACACATGTACTGCTCAAACCCGGTACAGAGGTTTCATGTCATCAACTATTGGCCCCCACTTATTTATTGGACGGAGAATGGTATTCCTTTGGACCCTCTGCTGTACCCGTAGTAGCCCCGACAATACTTAAACCCCTTACGCAACCTACCTGGCGTTACGTAAGTCCACACTCCCTCGCCGCGAGCGGGATATATACACAAAAGGAGTTGGATGAACTTCGAGATCATTTAATGTTCCCTGCAGAACGACCTGCTATATTAAATTCGCTAGCACGAGGAATTACCGGACAATCGACTGTACCTCAAGGGGGCTCGATATCTAATCTCCTCGACGAACAAGCATTGCACAAAATAGCAGAATCCGCCTGGGCTAAAACTTGGGGATATTTGATGGGATTCGGAAATATCAGTGCAGGATTAATTGGAATACTAATTATTTTTAGAGGCATCAAACTCATAATAGACACCGTGATCCATGGATATGCTTTGCATACTGTATACGGATGGTCCCTATATTTACTAGGAGCAATTTGGGACTCTGTCACAAATCTACTTCTGCATTTGAGTAAAAAACCACCCGGAGCAGGAAACAGGGGTAATAAAGAATCAGCAGAAGATAATAGAGACGAGGCAGCAGAGCCTCTGAACCCACCCACTGATGTAGTAGTTTCAGCCCCACCAGAAATCCGAGAAAGATTCCCTTTTGAACCAATGAAATTTGATTTTGATCCACGGATACGTGACTTCCAAGAGATTATGAGACAAACCGGATCAAGTTTTTGTACTCTCCCTCACCCAAGGAAGAAAGAAGAAACGGTCCCTATGCGCGTACATACACGTCCAGACGCGGGATACCTCGGAGAATCTATAGAAACAACTAAGCAAACAAATACCATGTACGATACCCCGCCTAAACCCCGACCCGTATCGATGACCAACCTTGCAATTACCCGTTTGGAAACCATAAACGAAAACTCTGTTACTAGCACCCTGTACCCTGACATTAGGTCAGATAGCGAGGAAACCGTCGATACCGCAAATTCCAGAAATAAACAACCATATTTCTTGCTCAGAAAACATCCCAAGTTGGATGATAAAAAATAAAAGAGAGAAGGGGAGCAAAAGAGTATAAACTGAAAAAAACGACTATTAATACAAAAATAATAATAATAGTTATAAAAAAAAGATAATAATAAAAAGAAAAGAAACAAATATATAAACAAAAAAAAATAAAATATAATTTTTTTTTACACATATACATTGTGACGGTGCGTCCTGGGTCCTTGACGCTTCCCAAACGGGACAATCGGGGAAATGTAGGGCGCGGGAGAGGGGAAATAATACTCCAGTATTTTGTGTAGCAAGGTGGAAAAATGACTTTTAATAATAATAACTGTTCGGTGGATGGTAACTAACAAAATAAGAAACAGTCTTAACAATAATCAAACAGAAAAGAGGAATTCGCAATAACAATGATAATAATCGGTTCACAAAAAAAAAATAAGAGAAGGGAGCAAAGAATTCACAAATAATAATAAAAAAAACCGGAAATAATCACTACGCAAGAAAAATAAGAAAATAGAAAATTACTCGATACTCGGGGAGGGAACGAATAAGAAAATAGAAAAATAGTTAACGCTGGGCAGAATACAAAAGTCGAAAAGTGATTAATACGCGGGGGAAAATGCTGAGGTCGAAAGAATAATTGCCACGCAGTGCGAAATACAAAGGTCGGACAATAATTAATACTCGGGGCAACTATAACTGTCGGAAAATTATTAAGGTTCGAAAAGAAAAAGAAAATCGAAAAAAAGGAAAACAAATAATCAATAACAAAACTTACGAAAATACTATGGCTTACGGTAATCGCCGGGACGGCGATTCGCAGGGTCAATCGCAGGGAAGGGGAGGGGAGGAGGGGCTGGCCGGTGGAGATTCTACACAATACTGGTCTTACGTTAGCAACTCAGAAAAAAAATCTCAAAGCTCGGGGAACAATCACGGATTTTTGGGCGCCAGCTACTGTATCGGTGTAGCACCGCGGCGCTCGATTTAGTTAATCGAGTGCAAAAAAAAAAACAAGAAAAAAAGAAACAAAATCTATTACCTTTTTACGTCACTCGGCTAGCGGGAACGGGGGAGGGAGGGGAATGAGACTTCTCAGGCCGCAGGCACTGTCCAGGGCTTCTTGACAATATTACCTCGGCACAGAAAAAAATACAGCAAAACTTCAATAATTACACAGAAAATTAGATACCATGAACGATTTTATAGTCTCGGGGAGAACGGGGGAAAATTACGCTAACGGTCGCGCGCTGTAAATTTCCGCGATCGCCACCACTCACGCGCACAACGAGAAATAAAGAAAAATGCCGGTGCACGTGGCAGCCGGTGATCGACGGTCGAAAATAACACAATACAAAAAAATCACTTAAAATTACCAGGGGGGTGACGGGAAAATTTTCAGTGGAATTTGGGAAATGGGACAGTCAATCAGGTAGAAATGGGGGAAGGGAAACTCAAAAAGTACTCACTCAACCGGTCTCTTACGATTCTTATCGCTTACAATAATCCGTGCGATAACGCTCAATCAATTCCGTTCGATAAAATCCTCTCGGCAAAACCCATTCGATAGTCCTTGGTTTGCCGAGTCGTTATACAATCCAAAATCTGGTCCAAATCGTGTCCTTTATCTCTGCCTCGAGTCGGTACTCTCCGGGGATGGAGTCTGAATATAACGGGGGCTTTCCAGGTCGTATAAATTCGTAACAATTAACTCAATTTCGCTCGCTCTCCTGTCACACACAATCACTCTCTCACACGCCGTGGCTCGAAGTGAAGAAAACCATGCCGTTTCCGGCTTCTTCTCCTTCCTCTCCTGCCTCTATTCCTTATTTAACGTGCCGTCTCCGCCTTTCGGCCTACGACACGGCACCCAAGTGCGTGGAGCTGGGCTACGCCACAGCTAGCGCGCCTTACGGCTACCAATTCCCCGAAGGGTCCCTTGGTGAGGTATAACAACCACCACCACCAGGGGTACAAAGCGGAAAAACTCCCGTTCTCCCCCTCGTATTTCATAGAAATACAGAGTTCATAGAACGGGAGAAGCGGAGCCGCCCTTTTCAGGGAACAACTCACTTCGCCGACCTTCAACAATGCCGAAGCAAAGCCAAAAGCCGTTACCAGCGGGGGCCCCTCGGAGGCGGAGTTGTCAGCTCAAGGCTCGGCTCATTCTTAGCTGGTGGGCAGGAATCGGTTGACCAGGCAGGATCGGTTGGCATTTGCCGTACAAAGAACCCGGACCCCCCAGTAAACTGGTTGGCCCAGAACATTTGCGTAGCAAAGAACCCGGACCCCCTAACGAGCTTCCTGCAAACCCGAGCTCGGTACCCGCGGGGTCGCCACTCCCCGATGGTACAAGCGGCGACCGAGCACATGAGTGGTTGCCCACCCCACCTCGGCACGCACGCCCAATCCACCCCTGCGGGGATTAGATCCGTACAGCCGGGAAACACTTGCCGCGCTTGCGACGGGCCGGACGCAGTTCGTATGTCTGCGGCCAGATACCTTGCGAGTACCGCCGAGCAGCCGGTCGGGCGAACGGAGGTCTGCCCCGCATTGAACGCCGTGAAGCGCCAAACGTGACAGGCTACCCTACCGTGCCGTAGACCGACACCCAACGGGTCGCGACGTCCTACTAGGGGAGAAGTGCACGCCGACGATTCCGGCAATAAAAAACATGCGGACGCGTGCCGCGAGACCGAAGTCCCGCTACATCGCGAGCCGCACACGTACCAGAATCGCTGACGATGAATCTCCCCATTCGATCTTTCGGGTTTCTCAGGTTTACCCCTGAACGGTTTCACGTACTCTTGAACTCTCTCTTCAAAGTTCTTTTCAACTTTCCCTCACGTTACTTGTTCGCTATCGGTCTCGTGGTCATATTTAGCCTTAGATGGAGTTTACCACCCACTTAGAGCTGCACTCTCAAGCAACCCGACTCTGAGGAGAGATCCTCCCGAAGCGCGTCTCGGTTACTACGGGCCTGGCACCCTCTGCGGGTAATTGGCCCCATTCAAGATGGACTTGGAATCGAGCGTACGCCTCGGGATAAGTGGATCCTCCCGAACACTACACATTTCCCAGCGGCAAAACCGCGGGATTCAGTGCTGGGCTTATTCCTGTTCGCTCGCCGCTACTAAGGAAATCCTAGTTAGTTTCTTTTCCTCCGCTTAGTAATATGCTTAAATTCAGCGGGTAGTCTCGCCTGCTCTGAGGTCGTCGATTATATTGTATCGTGAGAGTATATACGAATATATACGAGTAGCAACGGATGAGAGCTCTACATGCGGATAGAGAGAGTGTTTTTTACCGTTCGATAGTCCGATGTGACGCGAATATTTTCGTGTGATGAACTCCAAATATTATCGCGCGCATGGTTTTCACAGTTCATGTATCGGTCCGTCAAACTACAAGTAGCACGGGGACTCGATCGACTGGCCATGCAGCAGTGATGGTCTGGAGCGCGTTCACACAACAACGCCACTATAGACTCACTCTGACATATCCACGTATTTATAGAGCTCTTGACTTTCCGTCAACGTAACTCGCGATCGTATTTTCTCTCACAGTGTAAGACGCGGTGGAAAAAAAAAATTTCGCACCACTCTCGGCTCAAATTGTATTAAAAAAAGTGTTTTGTGTACAAATATAACGGAGGACGCTTGTGGTCTCTCGCTCTTAGCAACACACAACGCAAAGTGCCAACAGAGAAAATAAAAAAGAGAGAGATATCGCACAGCATATCCAAAGTTAATCTCGAACGTCGTCGCGCTAACGCGAGAGTCAAGAACTTAATCTTTTTCGCATCTGAGCGTCTTCTCTCCCATATATCTTCTATCTCTCTGATGTTATGTGCACTATTGACGCGTGCGCGCCAATCACAAGAGACAGCGTCACAGCTCTCAAAGTGACACACACTTTTTCTTTTTGAGCCGAACAATTTATTTCAAACGACGCCGACATATGAGCTTATTAATAAAAATATGCATCAAGCGTCGACGAACGTTCACAATGTTCGCTTTTGTAAAAAAAAAGCAGTTTTTTGTACGTAAACGACCCTCAGCCAGGCGTGGTCCGGGAATTGCATCCGTGGACCGCAATGTGCGTTCGAAATGTCGATGTTCATGTGTCCTGCAGTTCACAAGTTGACGCGCAATTAGCTGCGTTCTTCATCGACCCACGAGCCAAGTGATCCACCGTTCAGGGTAATCAATATTGTATTTTTCAGTTTCATTCAACATAACAAACTCGACGGAGACGATGGCGCTATAACGGCGCCTCGTCGTCGCGACAAGATGTTTTTCGTGTGATCGCCCTCTTTTGGAGAATGAGTCACCCGAGTTGCTTTGCGGTGCACAACAACACCGCTCAACGACATCGAAGCTATCGAGTTAAAACAACCGATTGAAGAATTTTCGCGCGCGTACGCGCTACTATATTCTCCGATGCGATCAAGCGTTTTCATTTCGGGTGAAATATCATTTAAAAACCTCGGAGATCGAGCGTGAGAGAGCAATAAAGCAAACACACGACACCGAAATCCTCGATAGGTTGCCACGAGAAAACACTGCTCGATAATGCTTCGGGATATCCTACATCGGATATCTCGGTCGATCAATATATCTTTCTTTATTTGATAAATGTTCCTCTCCGTTTATGTTGTGTGTGTGTCTGGCGAGGAGCAGCGACTAATAAAATCGCGCTTGTTTCATTAATGCTCCGCTTACTCATCCACACACACCGGAGAGAAACTCGAATAATACATATATTTTTGTGTTACGGACGTTCGAGTCGATGCGTCAGCATCATTTTATGTTTGAATTTCGTACACTTTTTTTCGCTGCTTTTAAAAAAAGATAGCGTTGTGTTACGTTAATGATCCTTCCGCAGGTTCACCTATGGAAACCTTGTTACGACTTTTACTTCCTCTAAATGATCAAGTTTGGTCATGTTCCCAGCAACATCGGCAATGCCGAAACATTGCCGCGCACCAGTCCGAAGACCTCACTAAATCATTCAATCGGTAGTAGCGACGGGCGGTGTGTACAAAGGGCAGGGACGTAATCAACGCGAGCTTATGACTCGCGCTTACTGGGAATTCCTCGTTCATGGGGAATAATTGCAAGCCCCAATCCCTAGCA
>CAXHKB010000007.1:185000-210000 GCA_964017025.1 Stenichneumon culpator | reverse complement strand
AGCACCGATGCTTCGCCTCCCTTATAGTAACCAGCTCGGGCGCCTGCCGAGCGGTAACGGATGGTCTTAACCACGCTATTCAAAGGGGACGAAACAGCGTTGAGCGGGCCGGGAGGCGTCCGCGCGCTGGGACTCTGAACGACGAGCGAGCGCTCTTCGAAACATGTAAAAACAATGAAACCGAGCAATAATTGTCAATGATAATTACTGCAAACATTATTTTCGATTAAACTAAATATATACTTTGTCAATTGACTCATTTTTAATGATATTATAGAGAATATAAATTTTCTTCGGATCGAGTATCGACCGATCGGATATATAAAATATTACAATTTAATGATTAAACGAGTTGAATAATAGTTATTTAATTATTAGAATCATATGTGAGCAAAATTTATCGAATAATATTTTATTTACTTATTTTTCGAGATCGCGCGTTGACCGATCGGACGACGGCTGAGTCGTTCTTCTTGTAGAACTCTCGGGCGTCGACCGATCCAGAGTGTTCGCTGCGAGTGAATACTCTCCGAGAGGACGGGACAGCGACCGATCGAATGCTAAAAACTTACAATTCTATGAATATGCTTCTGAAAATATTTATAAAATGACGAACCAAGTGTGTCGACGTCATTTACAATTGATGAGATTTTTTTCATTATTTATTTTTGTCTTACGTAGTCGCGCTTCGACCGATCGGACGACGGCCGAGTCGTTCTTCTTGTAGAACTCTCGGGCATCGACCGATCGAGAGTGTTCGCTGCGAGTGAATACTCTCCGAGAGGACGGGACATCGACCGATCGAATGCTAAAAACTTACAATTCAACGAATATACTTATGAAAATATTTATAAAATGACGAACCAAGTGTGTCAACGTCATTTACAATCGATGAGATTTTTTTTCATTATTTATTTTTGTCTTACGTAGTCGCGCGTCGACCGATCGGACGGTAGTCTGAGTATTATTCTCTCGCAAGTCGCGCGTCGACAGAACGAAACTGTTCGCTTCGAGTGATAGCTGTTGCACTACACTAGAGGTATGTGGCGCGTGGGCCGATCGGTTCTTAAAAACTCACAATTCATAGAATATGATTATTAAAATGTGTGCCTAATAATTAAACGAGTGTGTCAGCGCATTTTTTTTTCTTTACACTGAATTTTGGGCAAGAGTGGCAAGTCGCGCGATCGGACGACAGTCAGAATTTTCTTCTCTCGGAAGTCGGGCGTCGACCGATCGAAACTGTTCGCTTTGAGTAAATGCACTACGCTACAAGTGTTCGGCGCGTGGGCCGATCGGTTCTTAAAAACTTACAATTCATAGAATACGATTTAAAAAATACGTGTCAAACAATTAAACAAGTATGCGGCGTATTTTTTTTTTCTTATCACTGAATTTTCCGCAAGACGGCGTCAATCGGACGATAGTCAGAATTTTATTCTTTTAGAAGTCGCGCGACGACCTATCAAGGCTGTTTGCTTCGAGTGCATGCTGTTGTACTACACTACAAGTGTATTGCGTATGGGCCGATCAGTTTTTGAAAACTTGCAATTCATGGAACATGATTTTTAAAATATGTGTAAAATAATTAAAAGACTATGTCGATGTCATTTGATATTTTTTTTCTCGTAAAACTAAATTTTTCGCAAGAGCGCAAGTCGGGCGATCAGACGTCAGTTAGAATATGACTGACGTCGTTATGATTTTTTTTTTGTAAAACTGAATTGAGACCATGCGATCAGCACAAGGTGTTCGTAACTTTTTTTGGGCTTGTTTTTTTTAGTGGTCGCTCCTTTTTTGGGTCTGGTTTTTTTTAGGGCTAGTGTTTTTTTAGGGGTCGCTCCTTTTTTGGGTCTGGTTTTTTTTAGGGCTAGTGTTTTTTAGGGTTCTGTTGTACGCGAGGTCAACAATTTTAATTTTCAAGGTATTTGGGATCGTTGCCAAATTAAGAGTAGAACTCAAGTTTGTTTATACAAACTAAATAACAAGTTTATTCAAAGAAAGATAATTAATTCGTTAGTTGCCAATATCTCTTGATACAGTTGTCGATTTCTTTGAACATGAGCCTAACTCCGAGACCAACCTCTCTGTTCTTCAGTCGAGTTCAGACTAACTATTTTCCGGTCGCGATCCGCGATGTGCAAATTGATGCGTCTGCGATTTTATTACCTGCCCATATTTGGGCATATAGACTCGAGCATCGCCTGGTTCTTACTCGGCGATTTGTCGTTGCCGGGTGCACTACCCGGGCATCATTCGATACTTACTCGGCAAATTCCTATACGTGTCGGCTTCGCGACGCGGTGGATTTGCCAGTAAGTATTTCCCAATGCATTCTCTGATTTATTTAATACTTCTTTTAATTTTTTAATAGATAAAATAATTCGGGGTACAACATCCCTCCCCCCTTAAAGAGAAAAATTGAGTCTACGAGATTTTTCGTTTGGCTCGGCGCCGTGCGTCGGCCGCTGTTATCGTTGGTGTGGTCAGGTATCGGCTCATGTTTCATTCTCGTAACATTCAGCTCTATGCTGCGCGGTTCATTCACTCTTCGCTCTACATTTTTCTGCATTCGTTGATTTACAATTTCCATTCTACCTTTATTTATTTGTTAGTTTTCTATAATTTCCCTCTTATAATGATAATGATTAATGTATTCGTTGTTCGCGAATTATTTTCCTACATTGTGCTAGTACTTTGTTTGTTCCGTTGAAATCCTACCCGGAGTTGGCCAACCGTTGATTTTCGTTTCGGCGCGCGCGGTATAGTCGAGCGCGGACATGGCTTTAATTCTACTTCCTCCGGTGGTGTTACGACGTCGATGGTTGTTCGTTGTCTTGGAACGTATTTGTATATAATGAAAACAATTAACGCTACGAGGATTACTGTCCCCATGGAATATCCTCCTATGGTACAATAGTATTGATTTTCGTCCTTTGTAATTTTTTCTAAGTCCTTTTTTACTTGCTGGATTCGCATACCGATTTGATTTAACTCTTGTGGGTTGTTAATAACCCTTTTTAATTTTAATTGTTCACTTGCACTTTCAACTTTCGGTATAAGTTCGTGTTCGTTGATGCTTAACGTTAGGTTAAATGATGGTAGATATGTATCGAACACTTCCTGGCTTATTCGTCGCACAGTTTCTACTTTATAGTCCTTGGCAGTCACCGTGCATTTCCCTATCAAAGCCAGTATACCTGAACCCTGAAGTTTTTCATATTTCTGGGGTTGATTATAACATTTAATTGCGACGGTTTCTGTCGTGGGAGTCACGTACAACCATCTAGCCGGTTGTTTCATGGTTATTATTATGGGTCGTGTCAATGTTACAATTCTTTTTGCGCATTCGGTATGTGCACTGTCTAGGTTGGAATAGGTTACTACCTCGCAGGGTGCGTCTTCATTTATAGATAATGAAGGATGTTGCGGCTTGCATATGTACCTGCTCTGTTTATGTTTACATTCGTTGAGCTCTACCTCGGACATTTTTAGGTAGCGTTGGTGTTCCCTATCTACTATTACGGACGCCCTTTGGGGTGATGGGGTGTTCCGCGGGGAGTCCGAGCCCTACCCTGATTTTGTCGGCCTCGTCGCCCTTTTCGAGGAGGATCGTTGGTGGTGTCCCGTTTGTTATTATCGGGATGGAGCCTGCTCCCTTTAATTTGTACTTGGAACATAATAAATTAAGGGTTTTGCCCTTTTATGGTTTTGTTAAACCTTAATCGACTGTGGTGTTTTTCATTTACTTATTGCGTTATCTACTTATTTCGTTGTTTACTTATTGCGTTATTCGGAGTTGGATTATTATTTATTAATTTTAATTGTTTATTGGTGTATGTTTATACTCCGCACCGTAGGTGGATCCGGGCTAGGATTCCACAAAATGCTGTAGTCGATTGGCGTGAATTTTTACCGATTTCTTTCCCTTTTTTATTGTGTAGTTTACCGCGGAGTGTTTAGCGATTATTTCGTAGGGTCCGATTTTTTTCGGTGTTAATTTTGCCGATCTGCCTCGTCGTACAGTGGAGTCGTACACGAGGACTTTGTCTCCGATTTGGAATTCGGTTATCTTGGATTTTTTGTCGTAGTTCATTTTAGATTTTTCCTTCGCGGCGATTAGATGAGATCGGGCGAGCTTCCATGCTGCTCGTAATCTTTCTTTTAATTCTTGCACGTAGTCGTCGTAGGTGTAGGTGAGTCGCGGCTCTTGTTTCAGCGTTGTGGGTACCTCTGCTCGGTCGCCGTACACCAGCTCGTGTGGCGTGAGACCCGTGGCTGTGTGCGGCATGGTGTTATACGTGAACATCGCGTATGGTAACCACTCATCCCAGTTTTCCTGGTCTTCGTCGGCGTAGTTTTTTAAATATTCGGCAAGGGTTCGATGCGACCGTCCCAGGGCTCCATTTGATTCTGGATGGTACGCGGTGGTCTGGATTTTTTGTATTTTCAGCAGCTTGCACATTTCTTTAAATGTGTCGCTCAGGAAATTTGTCCCTTGGTCGGACAGGATGGTTCTTGGTGTGCCGTAGCGGCATATTATTTCGGTCACGAGGGCTTTGGCTACTTCCTTAGCGTCTTGATTTTTTAGGGGTATCGCGGCGCTGTATTTCGTGAGGGAGTCCTGAAAGGTGAGGATGCATTTATTTCCAGCGGAGGTTTCTGTCAGAGGCCCTACGATGTCAACAGCGCATTTTTCGAATGCTCGGCTCGGTGTGTCGGTGATGACCATCGGTGCCCTTCCTCTCGGAAATACTTTATTTATTTGACATTTTTTACATTTGGAGATATAGTCTTCGACTTCTTTCCTCATGCCTGGCCAGCGATATTGGAGCTGTATACGCTGGAGCGTTCTCGCCGTGCCCTGGTGCCCACCTAGAGGGGCATCGTGATATTCGCGTATTATTTTTTCGCGCTCCACCTCGTCGGGGTAGGTTCCGCCTATGCTGCGGCTGTCCTCGTCGGGAGCATCGGGTTGCGCGTCGCCGCTATACTCTAACTGCTGGTGGCTAGCCTCCCCGTGATCCGCGTCCCGCTCTTGGCTCGTCCGCTTTCTGTGGCTGTCCGTACCTGCTACCTCGCTGTCGACGCGGGTACCGCTCTCTCCGTCGCACAGCTCCGCTCTCGCTTGCGCGCTCGCGGCGGTATCGGCCTCCTCGTCGCCCGCTAGTGCGCTCTCTCTCTTCTCGGCTCTCCGCTTTGTGCGGTCGTTCGTGTCTGCCGCTTCGCTGTTTCCTGCTTGTTTTCTCGCTTGCGCTCGCGTCGTGGTGTATATTCGGCTAAGGGCGTCGGCGTTCGTGTTGATTTTTCCGGCTTTATAATGTATTTCGACATCGTGCTCGGATAATTTAATTTTCCAACGCATGAGGCGGGATCCTGGGTCTTTTACTCCGAATAACCACGTGAGGGGTTTATGATCAGTAACCACCTTAAATCGGGTTCCATATATGTATGGTCGGAATTGGGTGGTTGACCAGACGATAGCGAGCAGTTCTTTCTCCGTCGTCGTGTAATTTTGCTCGGCTTTATTAAGTGTGCGACTCGCGTAGCACACGGGTAGGTCTTGACCTACCTCGCCCTGCGATAGGATAGCTCCTATCGCCCTATCTGATGCGTCGGTCGTTACCACGAACTGTTTCTCGAAGTCCGGGTACTGTAGGATCGGTGCCGTTGTCAGCGTTGTTTTTAATTTCTCGAAGGCCTCGTCTTGCCTCGGTGCCCATTCGAATTTTACCTCCTTTTTGGTTAGCTCGGAGAGAGGTTTGGCTGTCTTCGCGAAATCTTTAATAAATTTTCGATAATATCCTGCTAGCCCTAGGAATGATTGTACGCCCTTAACGTTTTTTGGCGTAGGAAAATTTTGTACAGCGATGATTTTCTCCGGATCTGGTTTTACTCCCTTTTCGGATATGACGTGCCCGAGGTACTGGGTTTCCTTCTTCAGGAAATGACATTTTCTGGGTTGGATTGATAGCTTGGCTTCTCGGAGTCGTTGGAAAATTTCTACCAGTCGTTTGTTGTGTTCTGTGAGCGTCGTTCCATAGATTACAATATCGTCCAGGTATACGTAACATTTTACCCCTTGCAGCCCGGACAATACGGAGTTCATTAGTCTTTCGAAGGTCGGCGGTGCTTTTTTTAAACCGAAGGGCATACGAGTGTACTCGAAGTGCCCTTGTGGTGTTGAGAATGCCGTTTTCTCATTGTCGCTCTCCGCCATCGGGATCTGATGGAATCCTGAGGCGAGATCGAGCGTGGTAAAGTACCGTGCCTTTCCCAACTGGTCCAATATTTCGGTGATATTGGGCAGTGGGTAGGAGTCTCCAATCGTGGCTTCGTTTAGTTTTCGGAAATCAACGACGACTCTCACACGCGCTTTTCCCGTGGCATCGGGCTTTTTTGCTACTACTAATAGCGGTGCATTCCATTGGCTTCTACTTGGTTGAATTATTCCGTCGTTTAACATTTCCTGCGTTTGCTTCTGGACCTCTTTTTTGTGGGCCTCGGGTAGTCGATATGGGTTGATCTTGATCGGTCGAGTCCCTTCCTGAAGCGGTATGGTGTGCTCGGCCTTGTCCGTACATTTGAGTTTGTCCCCCTCCAGGTGAAATATATCTTCATATTTCTCGCATATTTCTACGAGCGATTTGCGCTCTTCCTCATTCAGGCGAGCAGTCCGTAATTCCTCGCGTATTTTTTCTAGGCGGCTCGCTCCGCTCGCCGGTCCGATAGTACTTATCTGGAGCGCCCCGGTGTCGCCTTCGCCCGATAGCTCGGTCAGCGTCAGCGGTTCGAGCGTGACGGTCGGTCGCTGCACCTGTGCTTCTTCTTCCGTCGTGTTTATGATGCGCACGACGCAGCTGTTTCCCTTCGGCGGTGTGACGCATGACCCCAGAATTATTCCCTTGCCTATGTTACGTCAAAACTGTCGATGTTTTTATTTCGCTGAGTTTTACGCAACTGTTGCCCCGTTTATATTAATACTCTCTGGTCAGAACGATGAGAATCGATCTTTACCACGCCCGGTATTAATCACGGTAACAACTGCCCATTGTTAAGCCTAACCTTGCGGAAAATTGCTTGGGATAGGGCCCCAGGAATGCCTGTCGTTTCTAAAGTCGTAGGGTAGTTTTATGATCTCCTAATCCCTTTCAATTCGAATTTGTTTATTCCAGAGAAAAATTAAATGGTGGGAGAGTTCTCTTCGGTTTGAAACTCGTGTGAATAGTTCCTGACGGGTGGTTTTATTTTTAGGAAGACTAATGGGTGGATTAGGAAGGATATTTTACTGGTATTCATGCACTAAGTGACCGCTAATCGTAGAGAAGAAAAGATAATAATGAGTAAATAAAACATTTATCGCTTACGTTTTTCACTGCTGGTTTTCGTTGAAGATGGAATAATTCGATGAACTTCCGATGTTTGAGGAAAAAATTGGATTTATTTCGACTTCAAATAATTCACGAGATGGTACAAGATAAATCGAACAACGATTCTCGAACCCCAGGTTCGGACAAATTATTTCTTGGCTTCCGATGAATTAATAAAAGTGATTATAATCGACCCGTAGCTACTCGATATTTGGATTTAAACACTTGTCGGAAAATAATCGTAAGTGCTCGGTTGAATAGACAATACTTCGGTGATCGAAAAAAAATAAAATTATGATACTTGGTCGAACAAAACAATCTTCGTCGAATTTGAAAAATCGTTACGGGCTATCGGGCGGCGATACCTTCGTCGTACGTATGTAGTGTGACGCGGTATTTTCGAGCGTCCCAAAAAGGGTCATGCGACGAGAGAGAGAGAGAGAGTTGGCGCGCCCTCGCAGCGCGCAGATCCCTTTCTCGGGCAGATTCGAGCGGGCTCAGTAGCGTAAATTCGACGTAGCATTAATTCTGTCAAATAAAACATTGCATGTACCATCCGCTCCGGACGAGGCACAAGGACGAAGCGACCGTCGGACGACGATACCGGTAGATGGAATCCTCCAAGACGCCGAGGACACGACGGTCCAATGGATTCCGGACGATACGCGGAGGGTTGCCGTCGTCCGTGCCCTTCGACGACGAACGGGCAGCTGGCCGTTCTTCGGAAAGATCTCCCCTGGACCCGCCGCCGCATTCGCTCATCGCAGGGATTCGATGCGCCCGTGGCCGTGACTTTGCGCCGGCCGCGATTTGAATATTAGCGCGCGCGAGCGCTGCGCGAATCTTCGGGTGCGAGGCTGCCCTGCGTGGCGCCGTTTAGCGTGATTGATGGGTAGCGTGGGAACTAGAGTAAGCGGGGGGGGGGGGGGGTCGAGAGATCGCGATCGCCGAGAGTAGCGAGAATTCGAGGATTCTTCCGGGGACTGTTGCCTGCGACGGTGCGCTGTGTAATCCGCTCTCTCGACCCAACCGAAATCGAAGGGAAAGTTACGAAGGAAGGAGGGAAGGAAGGAGGAAAATATTTTGAGCGATTGAGCGTACCGAGGACGGGGCCTATTTTCCGGCTACTGCCTTGCCGAAGTCGGAGGAACGTTACCGGTAAGCCTCTCGCAAAATCCATTGCTTAAACGAATATTCGTCGTGTCGACGCGCCTGCCGGTGTTTTGTCGCTCGCGGGGTACTCTCGGTCGGGGCGTCGATCGCGACTTCGGTTGTTCGGAGAAATTTGTGCATCGCCGGGGGCTGGTTAATCGTTAGATTCGCGGGTGTCAAGTGGTGCATCGTAAGTGCCACCGTAGCGTTGCGTTTTGGCGTCGAGATTGACGCACGGGACACGGGTACTGAGCTCGCACGCGAATCTGACCGGGAACTTCGGGAGAATCCGCGTTTGTCTGTCGTCGTGTCTTTGTCGAGACTCTGTGTTGAGTGCGCGCGGTGCGGGTCTCTGTGCCATTTTCTCGCGAGTGAAAAGTTCGTAGCCTTAGTCGGCGGCGGTAGCCTTCCGACGGGCAAAATCTGCGAAAAGAAAGCGAGGACGGCACGTGTCCGTTTCGCCCCGGCCTCTCCGGGAAACGCATTCCTTTTCCGTGCGATTTGCCTGCGCACTTTCGTTACCGGTAGACGACGAGGAATTTTTGATCGGCCTCCGCGCACAGAGATCCGCGCTTCGCCCAGCGTTTCGCGACGGGTCCTTCTGACCTTGCCGCGTGACCGCTGCCGTGCGGCCGAGCCGCGTTGCTCGTGTATTTACCGGTACTTTCTTCGACTCGTAGCTTAAGCCGAAATTTAGTAGGGATTTAGGGCAATGGCATTTTAGAAATCCCGTATTCTCTTTTCATGACATTTGCGCCATTTATCTGATTAATTTTTGGGCATTAGGCCACCCCTCCGGCCGGTGAACTGAGTAGCCGTCTGGAGTGTATCAGGGACTGCTTGTACCGGGTAGCCGATAAGTTTGGATGCGAGCGAACGCTGAGAGCGAGCAGTTGTTCTGCGTGTGAGCCTAATCTGGCTTTATCTTCGACTCTACTTTTGCTTTAACTTCCACCTGTCGATTATCCTTGACTCTTGTTTTGGATTAATTTTAATAAATTGTATAGCTCGACTCTCGTGAATTGATGTCGAGGACTTTATTTCCCTAGCACCTCGAATTTTCCGAACCGCCCCTCTGCCATACCCCCAAGGCTGCGGCTAGCCGAGCGCGACCTTGGCCTTCCCTTTCGGAAACATCGATCCCGATCGTGTCGCACGCCGTGTGCGGCTGGCGCCCATTAACTAAATAAATTGACGATCGAGGGACAGGGTTTTGTGTCCGATTACCGGTAGGAGTTTTGAGGAGTCACTCCACCCGGGAAATCGCCTCACAAATTTGGCGCCCAACGTGGGGCCCACGTTAACATCCTAGTGGGTTATAAATTCGTTGTGGTGTTCCCCTTCGAACGACTTGAAGCCCAATAAATAAATGATAACAGTAAAAATAAATTCAGTAAAATATTAACAGTCCCGCTATTATATTTTACGCTCTCGCTCGGTCCATCCGAAATCGCTACCGGTATTGGTCGATATTAAATTGATAATTTCGGCTACGAGTATAGTACTTTATATTTTCGTGCGAATTGGAGATGGCTGACGGAGAGTACCGTTAGCGCGTTGTGTGTTTCGTGTCGTCCGGTGTGTTTACGTCCGCTCGAGTGAGCACGGAGTTGTTTTGTTTTGCTGTGCCGCTGTTTCTCGACGGGTCGCGTAGCCAGCGGTGCGAACGAATTTCTGTTCGCTACGCCTGCGAGTAATATCTTGTAATATTTAGAATATTTTGTCGGAAAGAAAATTCGCCGAGTCGAGCGCGCTGAGCTGTCGATGAGATAGCGGGTGTCGCAAACGAACGCGACCGGTGTAATTGGCTACGGCTTTATTGCCGCGTTTCATTTATTCACCGTCTTGTATCGGATCTATTTCTTTTTCTTAATCAATTAACATCCTTTCTGTATTTACCGGTAATTTGATCGATTGTCGACATTTTCATTTACCGGTAGATTAATTAGGTGACCCGCTCACTTTATTAACGGGTTATTTTGTTTACGATTTGACGTTCATTGCTAATTTGATTTCGCATTAACTTCTTGACATTTTTATCTTTTGACTTATTGCCAGTTTGACTTAATTGATATTTTAAGCTTATTATTACCCCATTTACGGTTTTATTTGCTGGCCTTTTCTAACTTGTTTAGTTCTATATTACCCGATTGACTTTTAACTCTAAGAATATTTTATTTATTGACTTATTTGTTTATTAACTTATTGACATTTTATCGTACTGACTTTAACCTTTTTTATTTACTGTTTGATATTTTACGCCGTTGACTGTTACGTTTGTCGGTTTCGTGATTTATTTCATTTTCGTGATTTATCCATTGACATCTTTCCTGATTTGCTTACTGGCTGGTCGATGACCTGCCCATTGCGTTTTTTTATTCATTTATTGATATTTATTTGATCCTGTGCCTTTTAATTTCATTTCATAGTTCTTTCGGCCGCGTCGCAGCGGCGCAGCAATTATTTGTGTGTTACTCCTAAGTTTGTATTTTTGAAGTCCGTACGATTGTCCGCTATTTTTGTTTGTTTTATTTTGTAGTTGGCGGCCATCGGGATTTCCCTCCGATTCGGTTGCCCCTCTTATCGCCCTGTTTTACCGGTATTTCGTGGCGCTTTGACCAGCTGCCTGAGCCGGGACCCCGAATTTCTCGTGCCTTGGGTTTTTTTTTTGCTCTTGCTATTACTCGTTTACTAAAGTAGTTACTTTTCAGGAGATTTAAACTCGTTATAACCCGGCTTGAACAATGAGCGAATCCGATCTGCGGTTCGCGGCGGCGGTAGCGAGCGGGGAATTGTCCGACGACTTCCTGCGTGGAGAGCTTGCGAGCCGTGGGCTGTCTACTGTCGGCTCGAGACGGGAACTGATAGATCGCGTGCTTTTTGCGATGCGTTCGCACTGGGACCGCATGGACATTAATCAAACGATGTTCGGAGATTTGCCTCGACATTCTCGGACTCAGACGTCGTCCGGTATCGGTACCGGTACAGCGGATGGGAGCGTGCGGATCGAGATGCCGCCGGAGCAGACGGATAGTCGCCGAGAAGGTAACCGTGGTAACTGTTCCCTGCCGTCGCGTCCGGAGTCAGGAGACGCGGGCGGCGGCGCGTCAGCACCGGTCGCTAATTCGGTTCGTGCTACCATGAATCGGTCGGAGCCGAGTCCCAGGGGGGCGGCTTCGGGCGCGATTCCGCGGGTGGCGACGAATAGTATCGCGTCGAATAGCTTACCGTCAAATTACGCTACGCCGAATGATGCGGGTTCGAGTCAGGATGGTGCTGCCGGAGCCTCGAGACCGGTAAACAACTCGACCATTTTCCCGTCTAGATCGTTTCCGTCAAATCGCCCGTCGGGACCGATAAATAATCTTCCGAGTTTTCCATCAAGGGATGCCGAAATGTATCGAGATCGGGAGTTTTCGCGTTCGATGATTACTAACCCGGGTAACGGAGTCCTTCCGGCACGGTCATCGCCCATTCATCCTCACGCGTCGGATCGCGAAGTGCATTTTGCGGACGCACCTTGGGAAGTAACGTCTCCGGTAAGGCGTACCGGTCAGTTCGTACCGGTATCGACAATGACGGCGTATAATACGATGCGTAAATGGGGGCTGCGTTTCTCCGGGGTTCGCGGAGAGGATGTCGAAGACTTTTTAGTTCGCATCGAAGAGGGTCGGTCGATGGTACCGATAAGCGATAACGATTTGCTGGGGTTTGCACCGTTCTTTTTGCATGGGATTGCGCGGATTTGGTATCGGAATGAACATGGCCGTTTCCGGAATTGGGCTGAGTGCGTGGATGCATTTCGGCGTCGCTTTTGCGACCCGGATTTGCAATTCTCCTTGCGCGAGGAAATTCTACATCGAACTCAGGGGCCGGACGAGCCTATCTCGGATTATTTAACGTGCATTCGGGCTTTGTGCGAGCGCGTGAAGCCCCGTATTTCCGAAAGCGAACAGCTAGACTTTGCGCACAGAAATATGTTGCCGCGTTTGCAGGTAGCGATTCTGCGGGCCGATGTCCACACTTTTGGGGCGCTTGAGCGTATCGCGACACGGATCGAGAGAAGCTACGGCTCCGCACGTTATTACCAGCCTCCGCCGCCTCCGGAAAAATCGCTTTTTCCGGAACTAGCTTATCGCGCGCATCGACCTCGCGCGCGGCAGGTGACATTCGGTGTTCTCGGAGAGCCGTGCACGGACTATCGCGACCGGTATGGGATGGGCGCGGTTAGTGACGGTCGCGCAGATTATTCACAATATGAGAGCGATCCCTTTGAGCATCAGCGTAGCTCGGAGGGACGCCATTTCTGCTGCTTCGGTACGCAGCAGCCCGAGCGATCGGCACCGCGCACTACCGGTTCGAGTGGTTCGGCGCAGCAATCGCAGACACCCCCGGCCAGGCCTGCTTACGATCGAGGCAGGACGCCTCCGCGTCCGTATACTCCGGTGCGACCGGCCACGCCGGCGCGAAGTTTTGCTCGAGAGCAACCGTCGACTCCGACGGCGACGGCTACGGTGGCTCGTTCGAATGTCAGAGATGGAAATCCGTTCTTACCGGTAAATCAGGCTGCATCGGGTGGGCCGAAGCCGCCGCTAAAAGACCAGGCGTGCCTAAATTGTGGTCAGAAGGGCCATTTCGCGCGCGGATGTTTAGCTCCGCGTAAAATTCGCTGTTACCGGTGCGGTAAGGAAGGCGAGACGACACGCACGCAGCACGACTGTAAGGGAAACGGCAACGGGAACCGCCAATAAGAGCCGACGCGATTCCCTCAATACCGGTACAGGCTCAAGACGAATCGACAGGAATATCGCGACAAATTATCGAAGATCTGTGTCATGCGATCCGTGATTCGGCAAGGCCTCGGACCCATCTGGTCCTCCTTCTCGATTTTATGGGGAAGGTTCTTCCGGCGGTCGTGGACAGCGGAGCGACCAGCACGTTTTTCGGGCCTGAGGGGTTGCTGTTAGCGGCACGGTTGGGTTTTACGCGAAGACGGACACCGGATCGTCCCTGTACGGTCGCGAACGGAGCGACCATGATGTGTAACGAGGAAGTGGAATTCCCGGTGAAGCTGGAGGGACGGGAGCGAACCCTTGTCGCTCGCGTTTGCCCAGAGTTACCGGTACCGTTGTTGCTAGGACTCGACTCTCTTGGTCGATTGCAAATCGTCGTCGATCATGAGCGACGAGTGTGGCATTTTAGCGGAGCGCCGACACGGGAGTTTCATTTTGAGTCCGTTGAGGGGCCTGATCGCGTCGACGTGTGTGCCGCGATCTCTGATCTAACGACCGATGAGTCTCAGAGACTCGAGATCTTCTTGGCCGAACAGATTCCGCGACTTAAAAAAGCCCCGGGTTTGACAAATTTGATTCAGCACGTGATTAACGTCGGGAATAGCTTACCGGTAAAACAGCGTTATTATCCGGTTACCCCGATAATTTTACAAGAAATATATAAGCGGATCGACGCGTTGCTGAAGGATGATATTATCGAGCCGTCCACCAGCAACTGGAGCAGTCCGATCGTTATGATTAAGAAACCGAATGGCACCTATCGAATGTGCATCGACTATCGGAAAGTAAACGATTTGTCCAAAAAGGACGCGTACCCTTTGCCGTACATGGACCAGATTTTGGATCGTCTGAGGCGAGCGCATTATATCTCGACGCTCGATTTAAGCCAGGCGTTTCACCAGATCCCCATGGAAAGGGATTCTAGGGAGATAACGGCTTTTACGGTACCGGGAAGGGGTCTTTATCAATACAAGCGCATGCCGTTCGGGTTAACGTCGGCGCCGGCCACGTTTCAACGCCTTTTAGACAAGCTTATAGGCCCCGACTTAGACCCGCACGCGTTTGCCTACTTGGATGACATAATCATCGTTACCGAGACCTTCGGAGAGCACCTTGAGTGGCTCAAGGTCGTGTTTGATAGGGTACTTTCGGCCGGTTTGCTGATTAATCCAGATAAATGCGATTTCTGTTGTAGAGAGGTTCGTTATTTGGGATTTTTGGTGAATCGCGAGGGGTTGCAGGCCGATCCGGCGAAAACGGCACCAATACACGAATATCCCGTGCCGCGAAACGTCACCCAGATTCGCCGTTTTTTAGGCATGACGTCGTGGTATCGGCGCTTTATCTCCGGATATGCTATGATCGCAGAGCCGCTCACGCGATTGACCAAGAAGTCTCAGGTCTGGGTATGGGGGGATGCGCAAGAAGCCGCGTTCGAAACTCTTAAGAGGGCACTGACCCAGCCACCGACTCTCATACGACCGGATTTTTCTAAAATATTTACGCTGCAGACCGACGCGTGTCAGACCGGACTTGGCGCAGTGCTCACGCAGGAGCACGACGGTGTAGAACATCCGATACACTTCGCGAGTCGTACGCTGTCCGATGCCGAGCGAAACTATACCGTTTCCGAGCAGGAGTGCTTAGCAATACTCTGGGCCGTGGACAAGTTCCGCCCGTATCTGGACGGTTACCGGTTCCGCGTAATAACCGATCATGCCAGTCTGCAATGGCTCCGTAATTTGAAGGATCCTACCGGTAGGCTTTCGAGGTGGGCTCTAAGAATGATGCAATACGACTTTGAGATAATTCATCGTAAGGGCGCGTTAAATCATGTCCCGGACGCGTTGTCCCGAATGTTCGAATCGGATATGTCCGCCGGGGCGGACGCCGGGAATCGCGCCGGAAGTCAACTCGAGAATGAACGCGCGGATAGGGGCGGAAATACCCTCGAGAGTAATACCGAAGATAAACCCGGAAATAACGCTAAAAAGGGATCGGAGGACGGATCCGTGGTGGAGAATTCGATACTGGAAGTTGTCGCGACGATGGTCGACGCTACCGGTACTGACGCGGAACTGAATCCCGAAGTCGACGCCTGGTATGAGGCGCGCTGTCGAGACGTGCGGACGAATCCGAAGCGGTTTCCCGATTGGAGAATCGAGCACGGGCGGTTGTATTTGCGTAGGCGAGTTGTCCGTAAAGCCTCGGTCGAATCGGACGACGACGAGTGGAAGCTCGTCGTGCCGTGCGGAGATCGGCTCCAGGTGCTGCGCGAGAGCCACGATACGCCGCAAGGAGGGCATCTAGGGGTCGAGAAGACTTTCCGTCGCGTCGCGTACTCCTATTATTGGCCGAAAATGTATAACGATATTTCGAGGTACGTGAAGCAGTGCGATATCTGCCAGCGGACCAAGGTCGTTCAGGCTCCGCCGAGTGGCTTGATGGGACGTCGCGTTGTCGAGGGTCCGTGGACGGTGGTTGCGGCCGATATAATGGGGCCATTCCCTCCGAGCAGAGCGGGCTACCGGTACGTACTCGTGATACAGGACCTATTTAGTAAATGGATCGAGTGCTGCGCGTTGAAGAAGGCTACCGGTATTAAGATCAGGGAGGCTCTCGAAGAATTGGTTTTGTCGAGATGGGGAACGCCCGAAGTTCTGTTAACGGATAATGGGACGGAATTTATTAATCGGAGCTTGCGGGAGTGTGCTGAGCAGTATGGCATTTATCACGCCACTACTCCCCCGTACCATCCGCAAGCTAACCCCGTCGAGCGGGTGAACCGAGTCCTCAAGACGATGATAATATCGTTTTTGAAAGCCGATCATCAGGCTTGGGATAATCATCTCGCCGAATTCAGATTCGCGTATAACACCGCGCATCACACCTCCATCGACTGCAGTCCGGCGTATTTAAATCTGGGACGAACTCCTCGGCCTCATCAATTTTATCGTCGCGAGCGGGGAGATAGGGAGCTCGTTCCGCTGACGCGCGAGGAGTGGTCGGCACATGTAAGTCGGTTACAGTTTCTGCGCGAAAAAGTTCAGTACGACCTCGAAGAAGCGTATCGAAGGCAGGCCGCGCAATATAATAAGCATCGGCGCGTGGTACAATTTCGGGTGGGTGATAAAGTTCTTAAGAGGCAGAGAATCTTGTCGTCGGCGACGCAGTTTATTGCGGCGAAGCTGGCAACTCGATATCACGGTCCTTATACCATTAGTAAAGTTTTATCCCCGGTAGTATTCGAGTTGGAGGACGAGAAGGGCAACCGAATATCCAAAATATCGATAGAGGACCTGAAACCCTATTATCCTCCGCTTAACCCTTTCAGCAGGTAACATGGACGCGAACGAAGCGCAGAAGACGATCGAGGTGCTCGGGCCGTTATTGCTCGGAGCTCTACACCACCGCCAACCGGCACCGTTACCGGTAACGCAGCAGCTGGCTCGTGGGGTGCTGGACACGTTCGCCAGGGCGGTGGACGCCGCGGATTTCTCCAGGCCCATGCGAGGAGTGGCGAAACCGGAGCCGTTGGTGCGCTCGGTCCTCGAGCGATGGAAGGAGGTGGTGCGGCGCGAGATCGGGGAGGAGCTGTCAGCCTCGGTCCAGGAGTGCGACTCCGACTCATCCTCCGGACCGGAGTCAGCGGACGAGGGGACCGACGGAGTACAGGGTGGTGAGGGCCTCCCGACTGCCCTTGTACCGGTAGCGTGGGACTTTGACCCGAGCCCCGCTGGACGTGGACGCGGACGTGGGCGTGCGACGACGGCGTCCCGGGAGCTGGTGCCGCCCGGCGATTGTTACGCCGGCATTCCGCCGCGGGTGCTGCCGGAGGGAGCGGGACGAGCGAGGGGCCGGCTGGCCAAGATAAAGGGCCAAGTCTTGCGGTTCGGCATGCCGGTCGGGAACGTCCCGAGGCCTCGTCCTGGCGACACATCAGGTCGCTGTTGGAAGTGCGGGGAGTACGGCCACCTCCGGGGAGACTGCGTGGCACCCGATCCGCAGGAGGACCGGTGTTTTGGTTGTGGACGGGCGGGCTACCGCCTTAGCAACTGCCCGAGATGCGCCGAGTGGTGGTGGAGCTCGGGAGGCGGATTCGCGAGCAACACTCGCGACCCAAAGCTCCGACAGGCCTACGGCCCATTGGATCGAACGAACGACCGCGCCTAGGAAGAGGCGAATCGACGCGATTCTCCCGCTCCTGCGCTACCTCGTTACCGGTAGCGCCGGAAGTCTCCTTTTCTGCCTCCTAGTATTTTCTTTTAGGTTATTTTTCGCGGTACCCCCTTCCCTTGGTTTTCTGTTTTTTTTTGTTTTGGTTGTACTATTTCTCCCGTCGGGGACATCGACGTGGTCCGGTTTTGCCGTTACCGGTAAATGTACTCGCCGGACTCGCCGAGGTTTCCCCCTAATTTTCGTTTAGTTTTTTGGTTTTGGTTCGCTCACCGGTTTTACCGCTTGACGGTAAATGTAATCGCCGGATGGATATATATTTTTTGTCTTCAGTTAATTTGTAAACCCGAAGGGGGGTTAACCCCGAATAAACACGGTACGAGTTCCTGGCAAGTTTGCCCCATATACCGGTGTCTCTGTGTCTTATTGCATGTGTCCGTTACCTGGTATTTTTGTAGGATGACTCTGGGGGGTATCGGCCGATATTGCGAGGAAATCGAGGTTCCACAGCTTTGACTGCTGCAAGGCGGTAAGAATCTCGACTGTGCCCAGTGCCCGATTGTATGATTTTATTTTCTTTGCATTTCGAAATACTGAGCCCATCCGAACCCCGACATCGGGATCGACGTCCAGACCGTAAAGTCACCGCTCGCGGAGTTGAGAGTTGCGAGAGGCTTGACGGCCGGGGTCGGCCTTCTGGGGGGGGGGGGGGGAGTAGTTTGTGACGCGGTATTTTCGAGCGTCCCAAAAAGGGTCATGCGACGAGAGAGAGAGAGAGAGTTGGCGCGCCCTCGCAGCGCGCAGATCCCTTTCTCGGGCAGATTCGAGCGGGCTCAGTAGCGTAAATTCGACGTAGCATTAATTCTGTCAAATAAAACATTGCATGTACCATCCGCTCCGGACGAGGCACAAGGACGAAGCGACCGTCGGACGACGATACCGGTAGATGGAATCCTCCAAGACGCCGAGGACACGACGGTCCAATGGATTCCGGACGATACGCGGAGGGTTGCCGTCGTCCGTGCCCTTCGACGACGAACGGGCAGCTGGCCGTTCTTCGGAAAGATCTCCCCTGGACCCGCCGCCGCATTCGCTCATCGCAGGGATTCGATGCGCCCGTGGCCGTGACTTTGCGCCGGCCGCGATTTGAATATTAGCGCGCGCGAGCGCTGCGCGAATCTTCGGGTGCGAGGCTGCCCTGCGTGGCGCCGTTTAGCGTGATTGATGGGTAGCGTGGGAACTAGAGTAAGCGGGGGGGGGGGGGGGGGGGGGTCGAGAGATCGCGATCGCCGAGAGTAGCGAGAATTCGAGGATTCTTCCGGGGACTGTTGCCTGCGACGGTGCGCTGTGTAATCCGCTCTCTCGACCCAACCGAAATCGAAGGGAAAGTTACGAAGGAAGGAGGGAAGGAAGGAGGAAAATATTTTGAGCGATTGAGCGTACCGAGGACGGGGCCTATTTTCCGGCTACTGCCTTGCCGAAGTCGGAGGAACGTTACCGGTAAGCCTCTCGCAAAATCCATTGCTTAAACGAATATTCGTCGTGTCGACGCGCCTGCCGGTGTTTTGTCGCTCGCGGGGTACTCTCGGTCGGGGCGTCGATCGCGACTTCGGTTGTTCGGAGAAATTTGTACATCGCCGGGGGCTGGTTAATCGTTAGATTCGCGGGTGTCAAGTGGTGCATCGTAAGTGCCACCGTAGCGTTGCGTTTTGGCGTCGAGATTGACGCACGGGACACGGGTACTGAGCTCGCACGCGAATCTGACCGGGAACTTCGGGAGAATCCGCGTTTGTCTGTCGTCGTGTCTTTGTCGAGACTCTGTGTTGAGTGCGCGCGGTGCGGGTCTCTGTGCCATTTTCTCGCGAGTGAAAAGTTCGTAGCCTTAGTCGGCGGCGGTAGCCTTCCGACGGGCAAAATCTGTGAAAAGAAAGCGAGGACGGCACGTGTCCGTTTCGCCCCGGCCTCTCCGGGAAACGCATTCCTTTTCCGTGCGATTTGCCTGCGCACTTTCGTTACCGGTAGACGACGAGGAATTTTTGATCGGCCTCCGCGCACAGAGATCCGCGCTTCGCCCAGCGTTTCGCGACGGGTCCTTCTGACCTTGCCGCGTGACCGCTGCCGTGCGGCCGAGCCGCGTTGCTCGTGTATTTACCGGTACTTTCTTCGACTCGTAGCTTAAGCCGAAATTTAGTAGGGATTTAGGGCAATGGCATTTTAGAAATCCCGTATTCTCTTTTCATGACATTTGCGCCATTTATCTGATTAATTTTTGGGCATTAGGCCACCCCTCCGGCCGGTGAACTGAGTAGCCGTCTGGAGTGTATCAGGGACTGCTTGTACCGGGTAGCCGATAAGTTTGGATGCGAGCGAACGCTGAGAGCGAGCAGTTGTTCTGCGTGTGAGCCTAATCTGGCTTTATCTTCGACTCTACTTTTGCTTTAACTTCCACCTGTCGATTATCCTTGACTCTTGTTTTGGATTAATTTTAATAAATTGTATAGCTCGACTCTCGTGAATTGATGTCGAGGACTTTATTTCCCTAGCACCTCGAATTTTCCGAACCGCCCCTCTGCCATACCCCCAAGGCTGCGGCTAGCCGAGCGCGACCTTGGCCTTCCCTTTCGGAAACATCGATCCCGATCGTGTCGCACGCCGTGTGCGGCTGGCGCCCATTAACTAAATAAATTGACGATCGAGGGACAGGGTTTTGTGTCCGATTACCGGTAGGAGTTTTGAGGAGTCACTCCACCCGGGAAATCGCCTCACAGTAGATGACTTCCGATTGCCGAGTGCCGAATGCGCTTTGGTACTCGATTTTTGGGGTTTTTATACCCCTTTTCTGGGTTAAAATAAGTGGGGGTTATCCCTTGATTGTGTATGATTTTCCTAGAAATCTCGTAGAAGTAGTTACCATGCCGGGAGAAGAGTGCAAGGATAAAAGGAAAAGGGGTGACGTGTGGAGAGACGAGTTTTCTGATTCGTCGATGGGTGCTTAACTCGCGGAATTCGGGGGAACAGGATGAAGGTTTCGGCGCTTGTCTCATCATTTCCCTAAGTGAAGGGAGTTGTTCAAGGCTAGTTGTAACCGTTCTTTGCTAGGATTTTGTGTCCCGAATTATTTTTTTAATGAGCAAGCGGTATCTTGCTGCTATCTAGCCTGCCGAGATTGAGAGTCGCCGCTCACATCGTCCTGCCGCCAATCGTTGCGTTTAAGTGATCGCGCGGTGGACCCGCGGTATTTTATGGGGTAGATGCGAAGAAGTTTTATTCTAACATGATTTCTTTCCCACACAGCGATAATGACCTCTTTTCTCTCAAGCATGTGAGTGTTTCTAGTAACGAGTAGCTTGTCCGAGTCGATTTGATTTCCAGGAATTGTTTGTTTCGTTGTATTAAATAATAAAGGGGAATAAGGACATATATGTATACGTATATATATTCATGTATACATATATATATATTCTGTCCTTTTCCTTAAACTTAATTAGAGATTTCCGACAGTATTCTGGTCCCATATTTGTGTTTATTAAATTATTGTTTTCTTCCTTGCGCAGTGAAGCACGATTATTCCTTTGTTTCGACATTTCTTATGGGACGAAAATCCTTCAGTTCTCTTTAAATGATAAAATAATCTTAAACAAACTAACTTCCTTAATTTATAAACAATGTAAAACTTAGTAAATGATTAATAATGGTTAATAGGTTTTATCTAAGTTTTACATCCCAATGAAAATCATGAAAGGGGCGCGAGGCCCCTTGCGGTGCCGTATTGGCGTGCCTGCTGCCTAACTATTCAGGTACATCGCTCGAGGGCATTTATAAATCCCTTTTGTGAATATATCTCGCGGCGAGAGTAGTGATTATTTTATATTATCATTATAATGAGGCTAGCGAGATGGCTCGAAAATAATTCTGTGTGTTCTTATTAATCCTACGTTTAAGAATAATCGGGAATCATTTCATTTTATAGGAAAATTATTCCATTTCGAATTTCACCTTTAGTTCTTCCCAAAAACGGGTTCAGAATATTTTGGATGATGGATTTGTCTATATTATTTGTCCTCATCTTCGTTCTCTTCTTTGAGAATTTAGGTAAATTTCTTTTATCATAAGGATTATCCTCGAACAGAGTTAAAAACTCTCTTCGCGGTTTTGTGTAATCTCGGTGCCTCGTTTTTACCGTGGCGTAACTTTCTAATCTCCTTATATGGTAACGCCTTTGCGTCGTAATATTGGGTGTTCGGTGGCTGGAATCCCTTAGGGATATCCGGAGAGCTATAGGTAACCGATAGAAGCGACTGGCTCGGGTGGGGACCCAGGGCCCAGCGATAGATCACTGCGGGCCCCAAACGGTTCCCCAGCGATGGTACGGCAAATCTAGTGGCCCTTGGGATCTATGAATGATAGTCGATACTCGTACCCGAAAGCGGTCACGAGTTACCCGAGTGGTTTGGAATTTTCGTCGCTCTAGAAAGGAGCGGCGCTGGTAGTCATGGACCACTTTGGCGGCCTTCCTTTTCCACATTCTACCCAGATCTGTTTGACCATGCCGTTAGATTTTTGACAGTCAAGTATAGACAGACTCTCGTGCCTCTTGAACGTACCATTTGAGTCTATTAAGTTGACCCATGGCAGAAACGAGTCATTTATCTGGTCTTTTAATATTTAGGGTTATCTGACCGATTTTGTTCCTTTCTTTTCATTTTATTTACTAAGTTCTTGGCGTTAGTTTGTGAGGAAAAATAATAAAGAAAATTTATTCGTTACGCTGGACGTAACACCTATTTCGATTTTTCGGACGAGTCCTATGAATTTGCTGCGTGTTTTAGCATGCAATAAATTTTCGCTTCGAGGGGGTAAATTTACGGTGGTTGCCCCGTCGATTAGTGGCATACAGTGTCCGTATAATTTTAATATTTCTCCCCCTAATATGTCGGCCTTGTGTTTTTTGATGAATTCCATTCCGAGCAGTCCGTCGACGTTAAGCGGTACGTCATTGCCTACGACGTAAAACCAGTGTTTGATCGCGACTGTCGGGGTGTCCAGTGTCACCTGAGCGCGGCATCAAGGTTTTATTACTTTACCCGCTACGCCTGCTAGGTCGAAGGTGGCTTCCTCGATCGGGGTGTCGGACGTCAGCGCGGATTCTTTAACGATGCTGCACTGAGCTCCTGTGTCGGCCTTGAGAGTAAGGATGCCAATGTTTGCTACCGGCGATTCGATGTGGAAATCGCTCGCTGTCTCGCTCGGTGTTGGCAGGTGTACCGTGTACAAACGTATCGTCTCGCGAGGTTTTTCCTCGTTTCTCCATGCGGTGAGGGTGTTCAGGCGTAGCATCCCCAGGGTTTTCTTCTCTGTCTCGGTTGCAGGGGTATTTCCTTGTCCCTGTGCGTTTTGTCCTTGACCGTTTTGTCCTGGATTATGATTTTGACCTTGCCAATTATTTTGGCCTTGCCAGTTATTTTGACCCTGGTAATTGTTTCGCCCCTGGTAGTTTCCTCGTCCGCGGTAATTTCCTCGACCTCGATGATTTCCACGTCCGCGAGAATTATTATTTCCGTTATTTCCCGGACTCTGATTACCTGCGGCTTCGTCGCGCAAGCGTCCTCGGCACTCGTTGTAGACGTGCCCTTTCTTTTTGCAGTAATTGCAGACTATTTCCACGGTATTTAGGGACCGGCGTCCTCCAGGTCCGGGTAGACTGGACCGTCCCGTCGGGCCCCTGCACTCCCTGGCGAAGTGCCCGGGCTTCCCGCAATTATGGCATTTCTGGGCGGTTTTGTCACCATGTGTCTGTTTATTTATGGAGTCGTTGCCCTGTACCGTTTTTTCTTCCTCCATGGCCCCCTTCATGGCCGCCTGGAGGTCCGCAAAACCGCGTGCCTTGACGATCAGCTGATACTCGCGTCTGAGCCCCCTCTCGAAGTTATTGAGGCCCATTTGACGGATGTGTCCCTCGATCGTTTGTTTCTTAACGTCCGTGTCCTCGTTCATGGTACTCGCGTCTATTAGTTCCATCATAATTTTTTCAAGTCTCTGTCCGAAAGCTAATACTGTCTCGTTCGGTTTCTGTTTGCTTGTGTTGAATTCTACTTGTAACGCGGCGACTGTCCGTAGCGTCCCGTACAGTGCGGTCATTTCTTCCCTGAATTTTTGGAAAGAATTTATCTGTTTATATTTTATGTCTTTTGCGGCTATCCCTACTATTTTTGTTTTCAACACGGCTTTCAGCAAGTCGGGTCTGTCAGCCTCGGCTACCTGTTCGTCAGCGTATTCGTAAGCGTTTATTACATCGTCTACCTCCTCGGGTTTTGACCCGTCGAAACGCGGAATTAGGGTTCTAGCCTCCTTCAACGTCATGTGTACTACGGCGGTCGGCATTTCGGGAGGTTCTAACACGGTGTTATCGAGCAGACAAAAATCGATTAAATTTATTTCGTAATTCCTTTCGGTCTCTATAGCATCGTAATACTCGTGTTCGGTTTCGCGCGAGGTGTCGGGTGACTCTGACTCTAACCCGGATGATTTTGCGCGCTTTTTCGGATGGATATTTTCTTCCGGCTCTACGGTTTCAAAATTTAGAAAATTGTTTAGAAAGGAATCTAGCGACCTTGACAGTACTCTGGTACCCGGTAATTTTAAAGATCTCGCTCGATCGTCATCGGACATATATTCCTAACTGGCTTTGATTTTCGCAACTAAAATTGTGACTGCCACTTACAGGAGTAGAATTTTCCACATCGCGGTTTTCGTCTTCCTCTCGTTCGGGGTTGTACGTTGACGAGCTGCTGTCGTCCTTCCTGGATGCTGCTGATCCTTCCGGTAGTGCTCGGGACTCCTGGGTTGGTCTCTCCTCGTCGATCCTCGGGATGACGGTTATCTCTGCTTCCTTCGTGGCCTCGACGTCTGTGTGTCGGGCTCGGCTACTCGCAATTCAACGTCTGCGTGTTGAACTTGCGTCGGTGTCTCTTTTCAACGTCCGCGTTGTCGAGACTCGATGTCACCGGTGTTGGTGAATAATATTTTTCTGTGCGTGTCGATGCTGACGTTTGCACTGGCTTTTTCGGCACTTGCTGTCGTTGATTTCTTATTATGTTTGTGTACAAGACTTTTGGCGAATCCCACCGCTGCCACCAATTTTGTTGTACGCGAGGTCAACAATTTTAATTTTCAAGGTATTTGGGATCGTTGCCAAATTAAGAGTAGAAGTCAAGTTTGTTTATACAAACTAAATAACAAGTTTATTCAAATAAAGATAATTAATTCGTTAGTTGCCAATATCTCTTGATACAGTTGTCGATTTCTTTGAACATGAGCCTAACTCCGAGACCAACCTCTCTGTTCTTCAGTCGAGTTCAGACTAACTATTTTCCGGTCGCGATCCGCGACGTGCAAATTGATGCGTCTGCGATTTTATTACCTGCCCATATTTGGGCATATAGACTCGAGCATCGCCTGGTTCTTACTCGGCGATTTGTCGTTGCCGGGTGCACTACCCGGGCATCATTC